>MU263428.1:0-43206 GCA_020310875.1 Ceratopteris richardii
CATTCCATTGATTTGGCTATTGTTGTTGACCTTTGGCTCTCTTCCTTTCCACGATGGCCTACATTGAGCTCAATTCCTAAATCTTCATCTTCTTCTATCTTTTTTGATGTTGGCCTTACCCTTGGTCCTTGCATCACTAATTTTGGTTAATACGTGAAATCCTTCATTCCATCATGAGTAAATATTCAAATCCACATTTCCAATAGGACATTAAGTTTTGTTTCTACCCTTTAAGTCTTCCTTTCTTCATCTTAATTACCCTTTGTAGATACATTTGTAGAATACCGTAAAAGCTCATGAATCTAACATCCCTCGATATGTCTAGCTCCTTTTCTATGGGGTTATAGCATCAAAAAACCATTTTCCCCACCTGTGTATCCTATAAAGACACACCTTTCTAATCTATTCTCAAGCTTTCTCTTTATTTCACTTGGAATCAAAACCTGACATGTGCAAGCAGAGACTCTCAAGTGTAATATGTCTTGCTTCCTGTTATACCAAGATTCATAGGGTATGGTATCACGTATACCTCATGTGGTGGCTCTGTTCATGATGTATATTGTAGTAGTTGATACATCAGCCCAATGGCAATGAGGCATCCCCATTTCCTTCATCATTACCTAGCACATTTTCCAATGTACCTATTCATGCTTTTTGCCACACAATTTTGATCGCATGTGTACCTTCATGTGATTTGTATCTTTATTCCACTTGTCTCCAATAGATTATAGAAATCAATAGCATAAGAATTGTCCCACTTGATATGACCTTAAGCACTTGATATATTATAGAATTCCTTTTCTACAATAGGTAACCATTCACAAAGAAAGAGAACACACATGGAGATCTTCTAGAGCTTGTCCACATAGGTGTTGGGGACCAAGAAACGAGCCATAGATCATGGCTCAAGGTATTAGTTATGACTTATAGATGATTTTAGAAAATGGACTATTCATTACCTTCTGAAGGAAAAGGATGAAGTGTTCTCATGTTCTAAGAAGTATCTAGCTCTTCTAGAGAATGAGCCATGTAAAACCCTAGCAATACTAGGGTTTGATAGAGGGGGAGAATATTAATCTGATGAATTCGATTCCTATGCAAGAAAGAAGTGTCAATTGAGATTTTACTACTAATACACACCTAATAAAACAATTGAGCACTAGAGAGAGATAGGACGATTGATGAAGCAATAAATTCCATGTTGAAGGAGAAAATTACTTTACCACATTGCTTATAGGCAGACGTTGTATCCACATACAACACATGTGCACAAATGCCATTTCTAATAAGATTTGAATTAGATTAAAGATTCAAAAAAGTGTATCTTTATAGGCTTTGACCTTATTCAAAAGGTTATGACTATATATCCATAGCAATAAATGTCTCACTATTAGTGCAAATGTTCTGTTTGATGAGAAAAAAATCATGTTTTCCAAAAATCTGAAACAAGATTAGACATACACTTCAAAAAGGATGTAAACCGATGGAACTCCAAAGTATCGTACAAGATAGAAAGAGTGTTATGGATGTTGTTTAATCCTCTCAAGACCATCACGAGATCTATCATGCATCAAAGGTAGCAAGAAAGGTATATCAATGACACATTAATAGTGACTAAAAGTTTTATCTATTTAGCTCGACTTAAAATTGAGGATCCCACATCTTATGAGCAAACTAAGAAGAACCTAGGTGGATGCATGCTATGGAAGAATAAATAGAATCCTTGCACAACAACCAGTCTTGACACTTGGTACCAAGACTCCAACCATGAGGATGTCTCCATGGATATACAAAGTGAAGAAAAACTATAATGGGACCTTTACTAGGAACAAGAGTAGAAATCTAGCTAAAGGGTATGCTCACACCAAAGGTATGCACCTTCTTTCTATGGCAAAGATGCCAACAATCTGAGTACTTTTGAGCATTGTAGTTACCAAGAGTTAGAGGAAATATCAAATGGATGATAAAATTGCATTTATCAATAGAAGGATATTTGAAGAGGTTTATATTGATCAAGCCCTTGTGAAGACTCGCATTTCTATGATCATGTGTGCAGGTTATGTAACGTCAAAGCTCTCAAAGAGCTTGGAATCTTAGGCTTGTGATCCCTTTCTCACACAAAGTTTCCAATGTGACCAAAGAAGATAATCTTAAGCTTGCACATACACCGATGGAGTTGCTTTCAAACCTAACTGCTCGTGAAGTGGGGCTTATTATATATGTAACAAGATACCAAAGCTTGGCAGATAGTTTGAGCTATGCCACACACACTAGGGTAAACATTTTCTATAATGTAAGTCTTCTAAGGCAATCTACGCATCCTCATAGGAATCCCCACATGGAAGCAATTAAAGTATTTTCAAGTATCTAAAGGGAACCATAAAGAGATTCTCATATGTAGATATAAAGCTATTCTCATATGTAGATTGGCTATGTCGAAAAGATGATAAAAGGAGTATTAAAGTTATCTTACGTTTGCAGCTACGAAGTCTATATCATGGTCATATAGGCAACCTAGTGTTCCTCTTTTATCTACTAAATCTCATTATGGAGGTTTTACAAATAAAACTCAAGACGCCATCTAGACTAAGGCATTATGCTAAGACTTTGCGTGTGAATTATGCCCAACCTCATATATTTGGGGACAACATCAGATCTTGGCATCTTAGATGAAATCCAATTTAGCATGTTAGGAGCCAACACAATCAAGTCCATTATTATTATCTTAGTAAAAAATACCAGAAAAAGATAATTTACCTCTCATATGTATCCACTAAACAATAGTGTTTAGACATGATGACCAAAGAATTGGATGGAGTGAAGCTAGACAAATTAATAGTTTTTATTGGATGAATTAAATATCAAAGAAGCATCATAGGCTTGAGAGGGATCTATTTATTCATGGATAAAACAAAGAGACATTTTTTCTATGGCCTATGACTTCACATTAAATAAGAGGCTAAACGTATACATCTGCTTGTGTACATTGATTGAATAATGGGGTACTGTATGATGTTACCTTCTCAAAACTAAGGAAGATAAGTGCAAATAGTCTGATCATATTGAGACAAAAATCCATGATCATATTTGAATTCAAATTGATAATAACTCCTAAGATTATGAATAACGGTCAAGTAGATCAAACCAACAATCATTCATGAAAACTAATACTCATACTCTCATATATTAGTCACCGGTAGCATAGATGATCATCACACTCTTTATAGTGATTTATGTAATTCTCTAAAAGCTTATGGAGTCCTTCAAGCTCTTAGAGTAATATATCTCTATTTGTACTACATTTACAATAGATTTTGAAGCTACATTGTTCTCTATTTGGTACTATAGTACATGGCTAGAAGTATCATCTTGTCTGAATGAATAGACCATTTATATATTTATTTATATACTACTATTAATGTAATTTGGAAACTAAAACTCTTATGAGTATGCACATAAAGTTTTATAGGCATCCCCTTGAAAGTTTTGGATCACCCCGTCTGACTTCTTATACATACTACTCTTCGTATAGTCTCTAAACTCATGAAATAATTTGGTATAGGTCACTCCAAAGCACATTTCAAATTCTGAGAAAAGTTATCAATCAATGCCAACTAGGCTCTTAGCTGTGAGTAAAACTCCAATTGCGTTTTTCCATAAATATTCTCAAGTTGATGAGTAGAGAGAAGTAATCTACTATGACATAGACTTTTCAAAATGCTCTTCACAAGTACTATGTTGATATAAATGCATATATTGGAAACTTAGAGAGTTTATAAAATTTTGAGGAGTAACTTAGGCTGTTCAAGAGCATGGTTTCCTCACTACCCTCTTATCTCACAAAACATAGTTTCACACAACGTAACAAAAGAGATATGAGCAAATTCCACCTTTCATTATTTCTTTACTAGAACATTACATAAGCTTAGTGAATAATCATAAAATCAAAACACTACAACTCTTTTTTTGGTATCACCAATTTCAACTGTAACATCTACAGAAAATCTCCTATTAGATCTTACTTCATATATCATCTTTTTACATTTTTTGGCGGCTTTTCACACCCCGATGGGAAAAAAGAAGGTTTTAACCTTCTTGTACACAAAATGACTTCAATGAATTTGCATTGTCAATATCCATACAAGCTTAAAATGGATTTGGATCCTCATTATCCTATTCCTTATTGGGTTAGGTTACAAAATAGTTAGCATCCACAAAGTCTTTGAGAATCTGAGTAACTATTCCAGTTTCTTAAATTCATGCTACTACAATTTCTTAGGATTGAACATAGGGTTGGTAGATAGGTACACACTAATCACGTTATTACACATTATTGGAAATTAATTGACCTTTAGATTTAGGTCAAACATGAGCATCTCGAGCAACATAATCTCACATGTCATTTGGGATAAGATTAATTGTGATTATGGAGCTTTGGCTCAAGGCACATGTGAGGCAATACTCGTTATCAGCTATTTATGGAAAGTAACTTGCATGTTTATGCATATCCAATCGCTTGTAACAATGTGAGTGGCATTCATGTAGCATCAAATCCACTCTATCATGCTCGGATCAAGCACACTAAAGTGCACTATCACTTCATATGAGAGAAAGTAATCTCCAAAGAAGTTTCCTCAGATCTTGCAAGTACCAATGATTAAGTTTCTAACATTTCTTAAAAATCTTTGGATGGAGTGAAGATTTCAAAGTTCAAGGAATGCATCAACATGAAGGAGCTTTGATAAAGATGATGATTTGAAGTTTGAGAAAGACTGTTAAAAGTCAAGTTTCAAGCCAAAGTCCATGCGATATCAATCATGAAAGTGTTGAGTTATGTATGGGAGCCTAAAATCACAAGATTCTATCAAACCAACTCAACAAAAAACTCCCTAATTAATCTCAACTGATTCCTCAACTAGTGTGCTCCCATGAATGAAATTCCATTTGTTTGGATGTATAGGTGCACCTTAATTCACGACATTTTTGCATGTTGTTCACGGTTCCTGGTAGCTAAGCGTGACAATACTGAATTCAAGGTACACCTTTCACAATCCGAATACTGATGAAGTGTTTAGAGATAAAAGTAGATAAGTCGTTGTAGTAGGGATGCCATTACATTTGGTGGCCAATCTTGTAGATTTCTTTGTTCTGTCATTGTGTAAAGTTTATATTTAAGAGTAATAGGATGAGATAATAATGAGATAATAATGAGATTTCTGCATGCTACTTTCAACTTTGTCTCCCAAAGATAGCGATACACACAGTCGTTAACACGTGGAGTCTAGACATTTGACTCCAATGTGTTAATGACCAAGTAATTCAAGGCTGAACTTCAATTACTTATTCATTCATAAGTGATTGAGAGAGAGCTGAGAGTAACTAGAAATTCCTTACTAGAAGTCAAAAAGAGGAAGATGACTCAAACTTTCATGACTAGAGATGAGAGAGAGAGAGAGACAGAGAGAGAGAGAGATGAGCGCAGATCCACAACTACAATTCTTATCGTTCAAATTAGAGAAAAAACTTGGGATTTGAATCTATCAGATTTCAGATATAATCACGTGTAGATGAATGGGGGCACGGTTTTCGGAAGTGGGGCAAGGGATGCAGAAGCTGTCTCTCCACAGCGCCGGACTGAGCGTTCTAAGTTGTACATCATCCCAGAGAATATGGAGGCAATGAATCGAAGAGCTCTTGCGGCGGCACTCCAGGCACAGGTCTCATTTGGAATGTCCAGTGAACTATTGCGTTGGGTGGATCGGAGGCAGAAGGCATGCGATCTGAGCATTTTGATCGTCGATTTCCATATCCTGGCATAACGCTTAGCGAGGCCTTGTAATCCTGGAATCCATAGCTGCTGTCGAGGATGCAGTACGTCATATGACGGCCTGCTAAATCTAGAGTCAACAATTTCTCCTTGACCATCGAGCTGGCGAACCGTCTGGAGCTCTTCCCCTCCTGCGCAGTATCGCACGCAGCCGGGTTTATTTTTCGCCTTCAACGACCTCGCAGATCTCGGCACTAGTGTGCCATGATTTAATCTGCCCAAAGTTGCTCAGCTGCCCCAAAGGATATCCTCTGGCGCTTCGATTTCTCTGGTCGCAACGCCCTCCAATTTCATCTTCCATTTCATGGATAAGACCACGTTGTATGCAGGTGCAGTTCTCGCGACCCTTCTGCTTTTTACTCTTAAGAGTAAATCTACAGTAATCTTGTTCAATACAGCAAATTCGTACTGCTTGCTGCTTCTTCATATTTTTCTAGTCTCCTGCATAATTGTCGCAACTTAAGATCATAACTCTGTTTCTCTCTCTCTCTCTCTCTCTCTCTCTCTCTCTCTCTCTCTCTCTCTCTCTCTTTTTCTCTCTCTCTCTCGATACATATAGCTGCACCCTAAATCATGTGCTGCTATATATCTGAACCATGTGCTGCCATATATGAAATACCATTTCTTCCGATGCAGAGCTGCGCCCTAATTCATGTTCTGCTGTACAGAATGAAGGAGATGATGCAGTACCATATAAGCATATGCAAAGAGCAATGTTTTTAACTGCAGCTCAAAATGCAGTGTTCGATTTCGCCTTACGTGTGTGCTTGCCAAATCAAAGCGTGCGAAGTACACCAACACGGTCTTAGATACGCTTCTGCCGTAGGTGTCTGAGCAGGAGGTTGTAACCAGGCCTCACCATGGAGAATTCCGGACGAGATCTACACAGGTCACGGTAGTTCATCGTGGTATCAAGGCCTCGCAGGCGTGTTTTATAGTTACTGAAGGACAGAGACGTCGGAGACGTGTCGCGGTCTCCACATGTGGTCTCGTGACTCGTGAGTCGTGACTCCGCGGCTCCACCCATTCTCGAGCATTACGATTATTTTGCACGTTGTTCACGGTTATTCTTTAGGTCAATGCGACAATACTGAGGTCAAGACAAAACCTTTCACACTCGGAATATTGCTCACACACGGTTTTTCATTTGCTTTCACAATATACACAAGTCAAAGTTAAAGCGTTCACACGGGTCTTCATTTGCACAACCTGCCAATCTCCCACATCATACATCCCTTTAGCTCGACATGGATGATGGATATCTGCTCGTGCTTTCCTCCCGGCCACGTGCATCATCTGTCTTCAATGTCATTAAGCTTTGAAAATCCACATTGCTATCCTTCAATGTCATTAGTCCTTGAAAATCCAAAAAAAACAAAACCAGCGCTCACAACTAACTTTTCAAAGTCTTAAACAGTGGACGATAGATAAGGTAGTCTGACGAGCATCCTCATTACATTCCATAGAGCCAATAACATATATTGTTGGGTCACCTACCATCAAATGATACTCCAACACCATCTTTATCAGCGTTGACTAATGGAGTGATGTTAGAATTTTGGTTGCAAAGCTGAGCAAAAAGACGTGAAAAAGAAAACGGAACATGTAGGCAATCGGAAATTCTATTACTGTAAGTGAGATACAATGACAATAGTGCGTATCAATCTGCTTCAAAAATTGCAGCCTCGATAGTGTTTCACATGAACTCAAGATGAAGGATTTATTAGGTAACGTATGGTACCTCAACTCCATATCTCGGCTAGTCTAGATGTCACCTATATACACATGCAAACAAAGAGGGGAAGGAGGTTTAGACATTTGTTGGAGATTGTGGATGGACGCAAGCCACAAACAGAACTTCCACGAAAGTGTCATACTACTTCTATGTGGGTAAGTTCCGAGTTCCATTCAAGAACACATTGCACAAATTGGAGAGTCAAGTCAATTTCGTGTCCTATATGTTCGTCTAAATGTATCCCCATCGACCTACGAGTCATCAAAAGGCCTTCCCATCACTCCCTTAGGAATGGAGCAACCCGAGACCACTTTTTGAGGTTAGGTTCCATGCGCCCCTCACTAGCGCTTTTGCATACAACAAGATTAGAGGGGAGTGTGCGCTACTACAAGGCCAATTAATTAGACTTAAAAGCCTTTCCCAACAATACAAAATGTAAAGCCTTATCCAAAAAATATGTTTGGCTATCCAAAGATGATCTAGACCATCTATGGTCAAATCTCAATCTCCTTCGATTTCCAAGGTAAAAACTAGATCTCAATCTCAATCTCCCTCAATATTAGAATAGAATCGATCCTTCAAAGTTATTTATTTTCAATATTTTCTATACAACTAGATCAAATGGACCACACATGAGTTCCAAGATCCTCCATTGTGCATCAGCTCATATAGAAAGTGATATGGAATTGTATACGGATATTCTCTTTAAAAACATGAACTATTGGAACAATAATGCAACTTTGACTATAACAATTGAACATCAACGTGAACCTATGAAAATACAACATCTTAAGGTAGAGTACCAATGTCTAGAATCAATGTTTCTCATCTTAAACCAATCACAATAGCATACCAACGAGGTGCCCTATTCAATTTTAATTTCTTTGCAACAATCATGCAGCTTTGATGGAATGAATGATTGAATGTTGCAACATTTCCATACATGCACATGGTAGACAAAAGCATCAAGGCAAGGACATGCATAGGCAGGAACGACTTGGTTTCGGGTTACAAAGGCATATGGATGTGCTTTGATGATGTGCAAGGAATTATTGGGAAGAGTTTCTTATTGGAAAGGGCCCATTGATATTAAAAAGTATTGGCGGAACTAATGTGCTCGAGTAAAATGCTCATACTTGAGATGGTGTACTCGTGTTCATCTTTCAATAAATTTACCTAATTTAGAAATGATTAGAGGTTTTCTTATCATTGGTGTTTCAACAAACCTTCAAGAACGTATGGGAGGCAGAATCATATTTGATGCACCATGGGAATAGCACGTGAAAGGATTATTTGTGCATTTCGAAATGGAGGCATTGAGAAAACATGAGGTGCATAGGGTCATTTCATGGGTATATTCGCGTGAATCAAATGTGAGAAACAAGTTATCTTGGTAGGACAGAGCAAGAAAAAGCAACAAGTCACGATTCAAAGGGGTAATTATCACAAGGAAGCTCAACATCTGCAACATTGTTTTTTTTCTTTTGTCTTGTGAGTGATGAACAACCAGCACAACCATAACTCGAACTAATGTATGTCTAGTTCCAAAAAGGAATCAATTCATAATATTGGAGTTTTAGAAGAATGGGCGGATGGTCAAACCTAGTGGAATATAACATTCTTTTTGTTTGCTTGTTACAAATCCTAGCTTTGGCTCCCTTAGCACCTTTTTGGCATGTTGATTCTCTGAGGCTATCATCTGCATTTTGAGATGCTCTTGCAGTCTTATTTGTTCTTATTAGAGCAATAATTAATATGTACAAGCTTTTACATGGAGATATCGACATGCTCACATGGTTATCAGTTAGAGTTTTCCAATAGGTGCTAAATGAACTTGAGGTCAATAGACAATCCAGTACTATGGTAGAAATATCTCTTTCCCTTTGCAGAGTGAACTATGTCATAGCAAGCTCATTTGTGTTCCTTTTATTTGGAGCAGACACATTAAACGATGTTTTATCCTATTTTGATTCAGATCTTGGATTGCCCCAATTTGTTTTGTTGGCATATATTGTGCTGGTTTGGATATGGAATTCATGGTATGGTGGTGTTTCCCCTTATTCATTTTTCACTTTTGGCGAATGTAGATGAGCTATTTTTTTTCCTTTTGTTGGTCCTCTTTGTGCTTCTCCTCCTTTGTGCCCAGAGGTCTCCTTTCGGTCATTGTTTGGAGCAAAGAATTTGGTCCTATCCAAAAGGGTGTTGAAGAAGATCGATGCAAGAGCTAGTTGAGAAGAAGTTAGGTCTTCTTGAGGTTTATGTCATATTTAAATTTAGGGGGAGAGGAAGGAAAATTGAGGGAGCTCAAGACATCAAGCATTTAAGGTATGAAGTTTGGAAAGAGATCATATATTGTCACGGTTATGAAGTGGAGTAGAGAGATCCAGCAAGTTTCTAGAAAATTGTGGTGACCATGAAAGAGCGAAGGAGTTCCTTTGGAACAATACACTTGGAGGAAAAGAGGAACTCGAAGATCTAATTAAAGACAATCCAAAAGTAACTCTTGCTGCCAAGAAGAATAAAAAGAAATCAGAAGAAATGGAGTTCTCCCTATGCATCATATACCAGCATTACTATATTCGGAATGGACGAATAGTTTTCTTTTTTTCATTTCCCAATGAAAAGGCAAAAAAGTTACAACTTCTAAGTTGAGGAAGAGCCAAAAAAAAAAAAAAAAAAATCACTCTTAGAGGGCAGTAAAGATGCGGAGATTGACTGTTAGACGACCGCTGAACATGTTCGACAACAACTTAAAATCAAAGGTTCAAGAGTTTATTATGAAGACAGATACGTTCGTCTGAAAATTTAGAATTTCGTTATTTGCTTGTAGAGAACACTCGATCGAAATTTTCTTATCGCCAACATCTTAATTCTGAGTTACTTTTACGATGAATTGATCACTATTTCCATCATTCGAATCAGATCTTTAAAGATTCAGGACTCGAATTGAATGGAGATAAATTATTTTTCTTTTAAAGATACAAGCAGACGAATCACAGGGATCGTGAAACCACTCGAAATGTGCACCTTGTGTATGTCAAAGAAGTTGTTTATTTCCCATGAATTTGTTAATCAAATGTATAGTGTTGATGAAGAAACATGCTTCTATACTTGCCAAGACAGTTTTATATATAAAAGAAGTTGTGAAGTTTTTTACGCAAAAGAAGTATTTGAGATTCGCAGAGAAAACAAATGCGTAATGGAAGGATATCATTACTCTTCAAATCCTCCTCTTGCCGCAGTTTTATGGTGAATGCTAAAACGAGAATAACAGAATTGTCAATGTGCTTGTAAACATGCTGGGATTCTTTGAAGCCATAACGTAGTTTTGAAGACAGGTCTGAAATGCGTTGTCAATTATGATGCACTCTTTACCAATCAGCATTTGTTCACACTTTTCCTTTGTGTGTATAGCCCTTCGTGTGTGTGAGGGCCTTTTTGTAAATATAGCTATGCTGAGGCATGTGCGTACGTGTGAAAGCGCAAAAGTGCAAATGACTATGAGTGAATAGTGTGTGTTTTCACGGATGTATACAACTGAAGGCACGTATTTGTATTTTTTTTAAGCAGATGTTTTTACTCTCAAAACCTTTTTGGTTATACACACACTTGCGTCAATGACTATATAGTTGTTGACAATGCTTTTATCATGATGGAAGCTTCATAAGAGGCATGTGACAATGCTTTAATCATGATAGAACCCTCATGAAAGGCAAATTGGATTTGGCAGGAAATCTAGTAATCAAGTGTTTCTGAAGAGGTTTCCAGGGTTTATTCCAAATGATTGTAATGTGGGAATTCTAAAAATCTTCAATCATCGTGCTAAAGAAAGTTGCAAGATGATTCACTGCGGTGTGTCACTTCTTATGAGCTAAAGGAAATAGAATTATTCAGAACACAAAATGCACAATACTATGGGAAAAACCTTCTAGTTTTAGTTTTGTGACATGGAAAACCTAAAACACTCAATGAGTTGAGATATCAAAAGATTATCATTAACTTCCAATATGTTCCAATGTTCTAAAATGTAAATTAAAAGAATAAACAACATCATGTTTTGCGTTGTTTCACAATTCTAATCTATTAGAATTATGAAAACCATATTGTTTGAATCCATGAAGCTTGAATAAAGATCAAGTCAGGGTCACGCTTCCTTTTACCCTTCCCTTTACCCTCCTTTTTGTATGAACAATTCGACAATCATGTTTTTCCCTATACATTACCAAATGCTTAGTATTTTAAAATCGTGAATGTAAGGTGCTAACGAAAATTGTTTTTTTTTAGCATACAACACACACCTCCTTGATTGTAAGCTGGAGTATATTATCCTAGTGGTATAGTGCGATTTCCTACATTTTCATTTACACACTAGCAATGAATCACCCAATTTTATCGTACAAAGGTGGTGCATGGAGCGAGCCTAAGTTCTTGTCGCTATGCATTAGGACTTCACACGATATTGGAGGCACGATGTTATACAAACGCTTCTATACATTCATTGAATTATACGTTCAACGTTTAATGTTACCTTGGTCAAACATTAAGAAGATATTTAAAGAGAATCTTGTGGTCATATTAAGTGCAAAACGCAATCATGGTATTTGAATGCAAATTGAAAATTACTCCTAAGAGTATGGTTCACGTTTAAGTAGATCAAACCAATAATGATGTTAGAAGAGTACACTTAACACTCAAATTCTAGTCACATGTATGATAGCTAATCATCACACTCTTTGGAGTGATTCATGTACTTTTGTTGAAGCTTCTTAAGTCATCCAACCTTGCAATGTGTCATATCTCAGTTATTAATACATTTACAATACCTTTTAATAGCCATGTGTTCTCACTATTACAATTCATGGCTTGACATGTGTCATCATAGTTGAGTCCTTGCACCGCATATATCTATTCTCAAATCTATTGATTTGAATATAGCTACAAAAGTGTTGTGCATTTATTTACAAAGTTCAATACCTTGAGTTATGAACAAATAAAGGTTATCATTTCTATGTATCTCCATCCTCTTAAAAAGTTGAGATCACCCTCGTGACTTCTTATTGCATTTTTCTCACTATATTCCATCTATATTCATGAAATAACTTGGTATACCTTATTCAAAACTTCATTAAAAAATATGAAAAAGTTCTAAAGTGAATTCCAACCAAGTTGCGAGCTATGATTTAGAGTAACTACTTCCAAAATTAGAGGATTTTCTCATGAATACTCTGGATTGTGTTAAAGGTCTGTGAAGTTACTACATCACACATCACTGTTCATAGTGATATAGGAGCATAGTCATACATTTGACATAATGGGTGATGGATTTGCCTCATCAATTAGGATATTGGATTAAAAAAAACTACTTAGCATGGTCTTTATGGATGAATTACTTGAAAGGATACATATTTAAGGATGCATCACAATAGATGAGTTGATGCACATACTTAGAAACAAACAACAACCTCAAGAGGAATAGGAAGGTTGAACACATAATGTGAAAAGGATGCTTTGGGAAAATCATATAATCTAAAATCTATCTCTCACTCCTTAATTCTTCATATTAGGAGTTTAATACCTCTCAAGAAACATGGAAGGCTTTGGAAGAAATATTCTCCTCAAGTACCAGTGCTAGGAAGTATGAATTGTAGATCGACTTCACGTCACTTATAAAGATTCCCAAGCAAGGTGTGACTCATGTTGTCACCAAGACATTGCAAACAAACTAGGGAGCATTCACAAATTCATTGATGAAGAGCATTTATTTTTTCACCAAGATGAAACACATTGCAGAACAACTATGAAGCATTGGAGAAATCCTTGATAAGGAATCACAAAGAGTTGGATACAATAGAGGTGGATATGGAGCTCCTAGAGGAATATACAAAAATTCATATGGATACACCCCCCAACAATAATTACCAAGGACCATACAATGGAAGGTGAGAATACACTAATTACATAGATGATCAACTTCAAGAGCATTCTCTTATATGTATGAATATGATCATGAAGAATGATAAATTTGTTGGGTATATATTCTACATTAAATGCTGAAATCGTGCAGCATAGAATGTAGCCCTTCTGTAAGACTTGAAATATCCAAAGAATAAAAATGAATTCCGGAGAGATGATGATACAAGGCACCCTATGGAGAATGCATGGAATATGAAGACTTCGAATGGTAATATGAATTTTCAGCAAAGTTTTCTATGTAGAAAGTATTACAAAAAACCTAATATGTAAAGATCAGATCCTCCAGAAAGGCTTGAAAGTGAGATTCACAAAGCATGGAGCCTATGTAGAGGATCCATATAAAATCTTCAAGAGGATAAGAAAGGGAGAAAAATAGGTAAATTGTTTATATGTTAACTCGAGGACACTAACAATGCAACCTTGCTAAATTATGGTACTTGAACCTTGTAATAGCTAAAGGTTTGGCTCACTTTGGAGAAAGTGTGTTTGGAGTACAAAATATTTCAAAGAAACACATGGTATACAAGTGTAGTGCATGTCAATCTGAAGAATCTTATAGGTAACCATTCACAAAGAAAGGGTGCATAGATGGAGATCTTCTACAGCTTGTCCACATAGGTGTTTGGGGACCAAGAAAAGAGACATTCATTTTTGGGTGAAGGTATCATATGTCATTTATAGATGAATTTAGCAAATGGACTATCCATTACCTTCTAAAGCACAAGGATGAAGTGTTCTCATGTTGTAAGAAGTATTTATCAGATATATATTGCATAGAATCAACCCTCATTTATGGTTCCCTTAGATACTTGAAACTACTTTCAATTGCTTCCATGTGGAGATTCCTATGAGGATGTGTAAATTGCCTTAGAAGATTTACATTATAGAAAATGTGTACCCTAGTGTGTGTGGCACAGATCAAACTATCCACCAGCTCTGATATCTTGTTAATATTCAATAAGCTCCACTTCATAAGCACTTAGCTTTGAATGCAACTCCATCGGTGTAATGTGCAACCTTAAGATTGTCTCCTTTGGTCACATTGGAACTTGTGTGTGAGAAAGGATCACAAGCCCAAGATTTCAAACTCTTGGAGCTTTTTTTGACCTTCTAACCTGCATTCATGATCACAAAAATGCGCATACCTCCCACTCTAGGGGTTGAGCAATATAAACCTCTTGAAATATCCATCTATTGATAATGCATTCTTAACATCCAGTTGATATTTCTTCTAATTCTTGGTAAAGCTACAATGCTCATAAGTACTCCAGATTGTTGGCATCTTTGCCATAGAAAGAAAGTGCATACCTTTGGTGTGAGCATACCCTTAGCTAGATTTCTAGGCTTGTACCTAGTAAAGGTCTCGTCAGAGTTTTTCTTCACTTTGTATGTCCATTGAGACATCCTCATGGTTGGAGTCTTAGGTACCAACTCCCAAGTGTGGCTCTCATGCACGCCTTCTATTTATTCTTCCATAGCACGCATCGGCCTTCGTTTCTTCTTAGTTTGCTTATAAGATGTGGGATCCTCAATTTTTTAAGTCTTGTGGAAAATACATAAAATGTCTATTCACTATTGATGTTTCATAGACATACCTTTCTCGCTACCATCTTGTGCCTTGTAGATCTCGTGATGGTTTTTTGAGAGGATTCAATAACATTCATAAAACGCTTGTATCTTGGACAATATGTTGGAGTTCCATGCGTTTACCTCCTTTCGAGGAGTCTTGTGATCATCTTCATAATCACGATGGTTGAAGTGTATGTGTAATCTTGTTTTAGATTTTTGGAAAATCTTCTTTATGTCATATGGGAGCTTGATTTCCTACGACCTTATTGAACATGATGCTTTCTCATCAAACAGAACAATTCACTAATTATGAGACATTTATTGCTATGGATATATAGTCATAAACTTATTGAATAAGGTCATAGCCCTATAAAGATACACTTGTTTGAATTTCTAAATCTAATTGTGCTCTGATTAGAGATGGTATCTATGCACGTATATTGTATTTGGATACAACCTCTACCTATAAGCAATGTGGTGAACTTTTCTCCTTCGACATGGAATTTCGTGCTTCATCAATACTTCTATTTCTCCTCCCTAGTAATCCTGAATTGTTTTTTTAGGTGTGTAAGTGGTAGTAATATCTCTCTTGACACCTCTTTCTTGCAGTAAGAATCAAATTTATGGGATTAATATTCTCCCCTTTATCCAACCTTAGTATTATAGGGTTTTACATGTTTGATTCTCTAGAATCCTCATATATAGATTGGTTATGTAGAAAAGATGACAAAAGGAGTACTTAAAGCTATCTTAGATTTTCACTTACAAAGTCTATATCATGGTTCTATAGGCAACCTAGTACTCCTCTTTTATCTACTAAATCTTATTATGGAGGTTTTACAAATAAAACTCAAGAAGCCATGTGGACTAAGACATTATACGCAGATTTGGGTGTGAATTATTCCCAACGTCATATATGTGGGGTCAACATCAGATCTTGGCATCTTAGATCAAATCCTGAATTATTCCGAACGTCATATATGTGGGGTCAACATCAGATCTCGGCATCTTAGATCAAATCCAATTTAGCATGCTAGGAACCAACACAATCAAGTCAATTATTATTATCTTACTAAAAAAATCAAAAGAAAAATAATTTACTTCTCATATGTATCCACTAAACAATAATGTTTAGACATGACGACCAAAGCATTGGATGGAGTGAAGCTAAACAAATTCAAAGCTATTATTGGACTGAATTACATCTCCAAGGACCATCGTAGGCTTGAGAGAGATCTAATTATTCATGGAGGAAACTAAAATGATTTTTTCTACTGACTTCACAGTAGATATGAGGAACAAACGTGTACATATTCTTGCATAGATTGATTGAATCATAGGGTTAATGTATGATGTTACCTTCTCAAAAGTGATGAAGATAAATGGAAATAGTCTCATGGTCATATTAAGAGCCAAACGCCATGATCATATTTGAATTCAAATTGATAATAACTCTATGTAGCATCAAATCCTCTCTATCATGCTCGGATCACTAAGTGCACTATCACTTCATAAGAGAAAAAGTAATCTCCAAAGAAGTTTCCTTAGATCGTGCAAGTACCAATGATTAAGTTTCTAACATGTCTAAAAAATCTTTGGATGGAGTGAAGATTTCAAAGTTCAAGGAATGCATCAACATGAAGGAGCCTCTATAAAGATTATGATTTGAAGCTTGAGAAAGACTGTTAAAAGTCAAGCTTCAAGCCCAAGTCCATGCGAAATCAATCACGACACGTCTCCGAGGTCTGTATGGAAGCCTAAAATCACAAGATTCTATCAAAAGAACTCAACAAAACACTCCCTAATTAATCTCAACTGATTCCTCAACTAGTGTGCTCCAATGGATGAAATTCCATTTGTTTCGATGTATAGCTGCACCTTAATTGACGATATTTTCGTATGGTGTTCATGGTTCCTGCTAGCTAAGCGTGACAATCCTGAATTCAAGGTACACCTTTCCCAATCCGAATACTCATGAAGTGGTTAGGGATAAAAGTGGATAAGTCGTAGTACGGATGCCATTACATTTGGTGGCCAATCACGTAAATTTCTTTGTTTTGTCATTGTGTAAAGTTTATATTTAAGAGTAATAGGATGAGATAATAATGAACTTCTATGCAGTAGATTGGATATTGATTATCCTTATTTGTAATTTCTCCTAGATTTCTGCATGCTAATTTCAACTTTGTTTCCCAAAGATAGCGACACACACAGTCGTTAGCACATGGATTCTAGACATTTGACTCCAATGTGTTAAAGACCAAGTAATTCAAGGCAGAACTTCAATTACTTATTCATTAATAAGCTATTGAGAGAGAGTTAAGAGTAACTAGAGATTCCTTACAAGAAGTCAGAGAAAGAAAGAAGACTATAAATTTCCTGACTAGAGAGAGAGAGAGAGAGATGAGCGCAGATCCACAACTACAATTTTTATCGCTCGAAATCTATCAGATTTCGGATATAATCACGTGTAGATGCATGGCGGCACGGTTTTCGGAAGTTGGGCAAGGGATGCAGAAGCTGTCTCTCTACAGCGCCGGACTGCGCATTCTAAGTTGTACATCATCCCAGAGAATATGGAGGCAATGAATCGAAGAAGCTCTTGCGGCGGCACTCCAGGCACAGATCGCATTTGGAATGTCCACTGAACCATTGCGTTGGGTGGATCGGAGGCAGAAGGCATGCGATCTGAGCATTTTGATCGTCGATTTCCATATCCTGGCATAACCCTTAGCGAGGCCTTGTAATCCTGAAATCCATAGCTGCTGTCGAGGATGCATTACGTCATATGACGGCCTGCTAAAGTCCAAAGTGGCTCAGCTGCTCCCAAAGGATATCCTCTGGCGCTTGGAACTCTCTGGTCGCAACGCCCTCCCAGATTTCATCTTCCATTTCATGGATAAGACCACCTTGTATGCAGGTGCAGTTCTCGCGACCCTTCTGCTTTTTCCTCTCAAGAGTAAATCTACAGTAATCTTGTTCAATACAGCAAATTCGTACTGCTTTCTGCTTCTTCATATATTTCTAGTCTCCTGCATGATTGTCGCAACTTAAGATCATAACTCTGTTTCTCTCTCTCTCTCTCTCTCTCTCTCTCTCTCTCTCTCTCTCTCTCCTCTCTCTCTCTCTCTTGATACCTATAGCTGAACCCTAAATCATGTGCTGCTATATATCTAAATCATGTGCTGCCATATATGAAAGTCCATTTTTTCCGATACATAGCTTCGCCCTAATTCATGTTCTGCTGTACAGAATGAAGGACATGATGCAGTACCATATAAGCATATGCAAAGAGCAATGTTTAACTGCAGCTCTAAACGAAGTGTTCGATTTCGCCTTACCTGCGTGTGCTTGCCAAATCAAAGCGTGCCAAGTACACCAACACGGTCTTACATACGCTTCTGGCGTAGGTGTCTGAGCAGGCGGTTGTAAGCAGGCCTTAGCATGGAGAATTCTTTCACGCTAATTCATCGTTCTATCACGGCCTCGCAGGCGTGTTTTATAGTGACTGAAGGACAGACAGACCTCGGAGACCTCGGAGACGTGTCTCGTGACTCGTGACTCGTGAGTCGTAAAACTCCGCCCATTCTCAAGCATTACGATTATTTTGCACGTTGTTCACGGATATTGTTAGCTCAATGCGACAATACTGAGGTCAAGACAAAACCTTTCACACTCGGAATATTGCTCAAACACGGTTTTTCATTTGCTTTCACAATATACTCAAGTCAAAGTTAAAGCGTTCACACAGGTCTTCATTTGCATAACCTGCCAATGTCCCACATCATACATCCCTTTAGCTCGACATGGATATCTGCTCGTGCTTTCATCCCGACCACGTGCATCATCTGTCTTCCATGTCATTAAGCTTTGAAAATCCACATTGCTATCCTTCAATGGCATTAGACCTTGAAAATCCACAAAAAACAAAACCAGCCCTCACAAGAAAATTTTCAAAGTCTTAGACGGTCGAAGATAGATGAGCTAGTCTGTTGAGCATCCTCACTACAATCCACAGAGCCAATAACATATATTTGTTGGGTCACCTACCATCAAATGATACTCCAACACCATCTCTTATCGGCGTTGACTAATGGAGTGATGTTAGCATTTTGGTTGCATAGCTGAGCACAAAGACGTGAAAAAGAAAACGGAACATGTAGGCAATTGGAAATTCTATTACTGTAAGTGAGATACAATGATAATAGTGCGTATCAATCTGCTTCAAAAATTGCAGACGCGATAGTGTTTCACATGAACTCAAGATGAAGGATTTATTAGGTAAAGCTATGGTACCTCAACTCCATATCTCGGCTAGTCTAGATGTCATCTCTATACACATGCAAACAAGGAGGACAACCTTCAAGTGAGGTTTCGACATTGGTTGGAGATTGTGGATGGACACAAGCCACAAAACAGAACTTCCACGAAAGTGTCATACCAGTTCTATGTGGGTAAGTTCCGAGTTCCATTAAAGAACACACTGCACAAATTGGAGAGCCCATTCAATTTCTTGTCCTATAGGTTCGTCTAAATGTATCCCCATCGACCTACGAGTCATCAAAAGACCTTCCCATTATCCCCTTAGGAATGGAGCAACCCCAGACCACTTCTTGAGGTTAGGTTCCATGCCGCCCTCACTAGCCCGTTGCATACAACAAGATTAGCGCAGAGTGTGCGCTACCACAAGGCCAATTAATTAGGCTTGAAAGCCTTTCCCAATAATACAAAATGTAAAGCCTTATCCAAAAAATATGTTTGGATATCCAAAGATGATCTAGACCATCTATGGTCAAATCTCAATCTCCTTCGATTTCCAAGGTAAAAACTAGATCTCAATCTCAATCTCCCTCAATATTAGAATAGAATCGATCCTTCAAAAGTTATTTTTATTTTCAATATTTTCTATACAACTAGATTAGATGGACCACACATGAGTTCCAAGATCCTCCATTGTGCATCAGCCCATATAGAAAGTGATATGGAATTGTATACGGATATTCTCTTTCAAAACATGAACTATTGGAACAATAATGCAACTTTGACTATAGCAATTGAATTTAAAACGTGAAGATATGCAAATACAACATCGTAAGGTAGAGTACCAATCTCTAGAATCAATGTTTCTCATCTAAAACCAATCACAATAGCATAGCAACGAGGTGCCCTATTAAATATTAATTTCTTTGCAACAATCATGCAGCTTTGATTATAATGGTTGACGTTAAGTGGCCATATGCAAATACATCATCTTTCGGCATAGTACTATTTGGATCCTCTAGCGTGAGTTAAATTACTATGTTGACAATAGTAGGTTCAAGGAATGCGGATTATGGGATAATTTGAGTCGGTTTCGATTCTCATACAAAGTACAATCTTAACACTCAATACGCCTTAATACCACAAAATAGATGACATTGAATTAACAAGAAAACATGGATATGGCACCAAAGTATATCTATACATTACTCAGAATACAAATCCTTTTTATACATAGTTTCAAATTCTTCTCTACTCTCCTGGATTTCTCTCCTTAGAGATTTCAATAGTCATATGAATGAGATGTTCCTGTTACATGGTATGTCTATTGAATTCATTGGAAGTTTAATCGACCTATCGACAAAAATATCTAACTAAGATTCACAAAAATATTCATACTGGTAATATCCTAACACTAACATGTACGCTGGGCTCGAAAAAAAAAAGTTAAGGATCACCTGTATCAGATAAGAGATTATTACTTCTTCCCAAATCATAAAGAAATTCGTCAAACGTTTATAGAGACTGGCAACTCCTGAATCAATTATTTCCTAAAAAAATAACCCAATGCCTCTTTTGAGCTTAATAAGACTTATTTAGTGCAATGCTTTGATGAACATGTTGGCACACTAATCATTCATATTTATGGTTACACTAGGACCTCCTTAGCCAACACTTCCTATTTGATGTAGTGATATTGTACCTCTTTGTGTTTTCTCATAGCATGGAACATAGATTTTGCAAATAGGTATGCATTACTCAGCTTATCACACATGATTGAAAATTAATTCACCCTCAAATTTAGTTCACCCATAAACGTCTTGAGCCACATAAAGGCACAATTTAAGGATCCCACTATAGAACTTTCCAAAAGGATCCTAAAACTCATTATCTTCCATCGAAGTGAATTTTATGTTTACCTCAATTGGATTCCTCAATGGTTTGCATCTTTTTATCCATGGTTCTTCAATAACTCTAAAACATACTTTCTATGCCTAAGGGAAATAGCGTTGTCCTTATAAATGACTTCAATGCCTAAGAAATAACTTAGGTCTCCAAGAACTAAGATCTTAGACTCCTTCCAAAGTGATTCTTTCATGTCCTTAATGCCTTCTTCATGATCACCTCTAATATTGGATTCAAGCATAGGGCTAAATGTCCCTTCATAGTCTACTCCATATGTCTAAGCAAACCCTTTAACTACAAGGAAAGCTTTATGTCCAACAATGCTACCATGTAAATGCTTCTTTACATTATGAGCCCACTTATTTCCAATTATTTTCATATCTTTCTTCCTTCCCACAACATTGCAAGTGTGATTTACCTCAAGAGCTTTGATTTCCTCCCGCATAGCTTCTTTTCATTCCATTAATGGGTTTTCCCCTTGAAAGCATGTGGGTTGTTCAACAACATTTCTCATATAAGCAAATTGTCTTTCCATGAATGAATCATATGTGAGTCATTCTACTAGATGTCTTACCCAGTAGACCTTCTTATCTAACCATCCCATTGATTTTTCTATTCGTTGTTGACGTTTGATCTCTCCTCCTTTCCATTATGGCCTATGTTCAACTCAACTCCTAAATCGCCATCTTCTTCTATCTTTCTGATGTTGGCCTTACCCTTGCTCCTCGCATCACTAATTTGGGTTAATAAGGGATATCCTTCATTCCATCATGAGTAAATACTCAAATCCAATTTTCCAATAAGGACATTAAGTTTTGTTTGTTCCCTTGAAGTCTTCCTTTCTTCATCTTCATTTCCTTTCGTAGATACATTTGTAGCATATGTCAGTAAAAGCGCATGAAATCTGACATCCCTCCATATGTTTAGTTCCTTTTCTATGGGGTTATAGCATGTATAACCCTTTCAGCCACCTATGTATCCTATAAAGACACATCTTTCTAATCTATTATCAAGCTTTCTCTTTAGTTCACTTGAAATCAACACCTAACATGTGCAACCAAAGACTCTCAAGTGAAATAATCTTGGTTCCTATTATACCAAGCTTCAAAGGGTATGGTATCATGTATACCTGATGTGGGTGCTCTATTCATGATGTATATTGTCACTCTAGCACAATGGCAAGTACCAACGTGAGGAGCTCCACCTCATAATTGTCAATCCGTGGAGATATGAGGACTAGTATGAAGACTATGAGCAAATGATGGAACAAGTGTGAGTGAGAAGCACACGAACATGCACACACATACACACACACGCACACAAGGCAAGAACAAGGAGAGGAACAATGGAGTTCTTTGCATTAGTCAAAAAGTCTCTTACATAAGCTCAAATCACTAACAATCCAACCTCAGAAATGAGCTCTCTAGCTCTTTTTATAGTTTTTTGACTAGCTTTGGCCTTGTCCAGACCAAGTGTGTGACCTAGTTGAAAATTAGGTTCTAGAGCCTATTTGAGGGCTCCAACAGAATCTAAAAATTACAAAAATTGGTATGCAGCTAATTCTAATACTCCTCAAGCTTGAGGACTCCTCGGCTTGAAAAAAATGGAGTCTATTCTACCAAAAACGGGATTTATAATGTGTGTGTAGTGATGAAAATCACTTGAGTTGGAAATAGTTTATGGAAAAAAATGATTGGGCCTTGTTTCCATATTGTGCATGACTGCTCCATTGTGCATGTATGCTCTTCTCATGACTTTTATGCCAACAATCCCCCCGTCCTAGCGTTTGTCGCCTTTGACAGACCTCTGTTCTAGAGGTTGATCAATATAGTATTGGATAATGTTGGTGGCTAGCTCGTGTTCTCCTATTCGTAATCCTTGTGCTAGATCAGCTTGCAGCGCTATCGGCGCGAAAGTGACGGCTGGTGGATCAAGCCAACCGTAGGCATCACGACTCACGCCGGGTGCTTCAAGCAACTCAGGAAACTCATGGAAATGGATTAGATCACTTGCAAGAATCCAACATAATCTCGTAAGCTTTAAATTAGTCTATTCATTTTTAATCTATTCATTTAAAAAAACATTTCATCATGTATGAAGGTACTGATTTCAATCTCAGCATATAGTGAATAGTATTGTTCTTGTCGGATTTATCATAAGCACAAATTCAAGTTCAAAACAAACAAGTATCAAAACTATCCATTCATAAATAATTGGTTTACATAATGTGAAAAGAGATTCTTTTCATAAAATTGGACCCTAAGATCGTAAAATATGGAGGCTTAAAGTCTTAAGCTTCACAAGTTTAGTAGCTCATTTTAATACGAGTAAGGTGAATTCAATTTGGGCAAAAACACAAGGAGTTCCTCTGAGTCAATAATATCATATAAAGAGAACATTGTTTCAATCCTGATGACTATCGACGAAATTGTGCAAAACATGGGTTTGAACAAGCAATTGTGTTTTTTTTTTATTTAATAATTAATCACCCATCGACTTACGCTTAGATTTCATTGTTAGAAAACAAAGTTTTCATTTTGTTAAGGCGTTTATCGTCAAAATAATGGAGGTTCACCTTTCTGAAAGTCGCTACTAAGCATCGGAGTTTGCAGAGCATCGAACACATTAGAATTAGCAATCTGTTCTCAAAGATGATTGTTTGAGCATTAAAAAAAAATTGGGCATGCATTCTTTGTGGATGAACTTGCGGGGACAAATTATGGATCAAAGGAATGTGAGAGCTATGTACGTAAGAAAAAATGAAAGTGATGATAGCGAAGAATATGCGAATTTCATGTGCAGCTCATAGATAATTGCAATTGCAAATTTCATTGATTCTTCAACTTCTATAAAACAAGTAGGACTTTCATGTTTATATGAGCACTAAAATCAATGTACATAATGTTCAGGAATCAGCAGAGAAATGATTTGATCGACAACACCCAATCGTCAAAAATTGCTAGTGCATATGTTTTTTAGAGCTTTGCAAGCTTGCATTGTATCTTCCTTTATGCGCAGACGATCTCCTTAAATTCGTGAAGCAACATCAATCAAATTTCTTCACACTATATGTCTGCGCACAAGAAAAGAAGCTTTTTCTGAATTCAAATATTCAATGTTTTGTCCTCAGAGTCACTACTTTAGCACGCAGCGCTTGTCAAAGGACCATCGTGATGGCACGTTTTGGCATCAGAGATTAGAATTATTTTGTTCATGGCATGAAAAACAGTAGAGAAAATCCGTTGTAAGAGGCAAAGCATCATTGGAAATCTTCACAGAATAGAGATCGCTTAGAGTGTTCGGAGATCTTCAGAAGTATCAAGCACAGTCAGATGAGTTTTGCCAAAAAATAAACATGAATTGGCCTCCTTCTCTCACAGAATATTGCTGCCTGAATAACATGAAGTTGGGCCTGTTAAAACATTCATTACCCCCCCAAATCTGAAACACAACACACATTTAAATACTCACAAAGAGTCTTCTCTTCATCACTCTTTTTGTTTTTACTTTATCCTGTAACCACACTTTTGCCCACATATATTTACCACACTTTAACTAACTTTTCTATCTCAACCTCTCTTTTAATACCCTCACTCATACACCATCCTTTCTTCCATTCACTTTTTCTACTTTAATTGCATAGATTATCTAATCCACCCTTTTAACTTGCACACATAACTACCACACTTTTATCTACTCACTTTAACTACTTTAGTTACACACTTAACTCACACCACACATTAAACACCACTCACATAAACCACTCATTAATTATCCACTTCATTTTCATTTTTAATCCAATTACCTTAATTTTGATAATTAAATAATTCTTTTAATTTAAGCTTAGGATAAGAATTTAATTAAGTAGAACCTTAATATTTAAATTCACACACATGAATAAAGTAATTAATTAAACCATAATTGAATTTTGTAATAAGCAATGTTTAATCTATAGGTTAATTTAATTAAATACCGGTTGTCTTAACCCTTGAATCATACTAAAACTCCCTAAAATCCTTTTGAAACCCCTTCAAATACTTCTGAACCCTATCATTAACCCATTATAATTCATTTGAACCCTTAACATTAACCCAGGTGTCATAAACAACACATGAATTCAAGAAGAACATATGTTTTTCATCATTAGTTGTACATGTAAACACTTCAAAAATTGTTAATTCGATCCAGAACAACCGATCAACAGTGATATAAAAGAGGTTTAGAAGTCATCAATAAAATATGTTAATTTTCCTGGTCGTCAACTGGAAGATGCAAATCTTCCCGACATCCACCGCCACCAAACCTGCACATCGTCCTCGATGGGCCAAACCTGCAGATCATAGAAGGCAATATCATATTCTTTTTGAAAATTATTCATGACTTAAATGCAAATAGTCTATTCAAAGATGCTTCTATCATTAGTACATCTTTTGATAGCAAAGAAAACTTATAAAATTTTGTAAACTTGAATTTCAACCTTTTCATTCAATGCATGAGTTGGAAAACAGTTTTTAGAAAGACACTATAGAACTCATTCAAATAGTGTTGGTACTAACTCTTCTATTAACTCTGTTCATAAGTAAAGCATATGTTATATAAGCCTTCTATCCTCATCTCCTAGCCACTTGCCATTAAGATACAAAAAACTAATTCCTCTCTAGCATACATCCGCCTTATATAGCCCGCTTTTCAATTTAGAAGTGATTTCAAGACCACACTTGATTTATTTGATTTTCTCTTTCTTTTTTTTTCCATCATAAATTTTCTTTTTGTCAGTTTTCTCTCTTTTCATATGTAGCAACCATTGATGTACTGCTTTCAATTTTTCTTCGCAACTTTTTTGATGAAGGGGAAAGGCTTAACCCCTAATCAGAGCAAAGGATCTAGAGGTAAGCTAAAGCGGGAACTAGGATCTCTGTAGCTAAATGGGTCAGATTTAAGGAAGTTTACCTATATAAAACAAGCCTACTTCTACTAGGAGTTGCAAGTTAAGGGTTCCTTCAACTATTCATATGACAGCCATAGGTCTCTAATCCCTATCTTCTCTTCAAGCAGGTTCCTACTTCAGTATAAATTCTGTGGGGGATGTAAGGGTCATGTGACCTTACCCCCATATTCATATATATATATCATTTATAGAGCATTGCCTCAAGAGAGATCATTATGTGGGTTTCGAGGCTCCCACGCATGTCCGCCCGTCTCTCCTCTCTTCTCTCTCCCTCCATCTCTTCCATCCTCCTCTTGTTCTGCACACCAAAGCCCTTCATTGGTATCAGAGCATGCTGAAGGCTGGTGTGCAAGAAGCTTCAATGGAAGCTTAGGTCAAAAGAGGTATAAGTGTAGGTCGGCATCTCTTGATAGCAGTTCCGTATTTCGGCTGTAACATGAGCTAAGAAACTCGGATTGATGCGTTTTAAAGTTCTGCACATAGCTAACACAGAGAGCTACAACTTTGCAAAAGAGCACACAACTTAGTTCGGACTTGTAGAGTGCCGAAAATTTGAAAAACGCAGACTACTGTAGAAAGCGAATCTACATTCACTAAGACAGCAGGTCGGTTGTTTTGTCATAAATTGGGTTTTACAGCTCGAAATGCGATGATTCAACTTGCTGTGCGTAGCTTGGAAAGATGGCTACAGCTTTGTAGAAGAACTCAGATTCAGATTCTCAGTGAAAGGTCGCCGAAACTGCAAAATACAGAGCAGCAGTGTTGTAGGTGATAGTGAAATTGACAACAGGTGCTTGTCTTAAGCATATCTTGAGCTACGCACCTCTGATTGAGGTGTTCTTTATTTCGTTACGTATCCAAGACTAAGATCTTGAAGTTTGCTGATAAGCAAAAGTTCAGATTCAGAGGTTATCACCGCTGAAACAGCAAAACACAGAGCATCACATCTTCACTAATTGCACTTGGAGGTTGAATTTACTTTGGAACTTCTTCGAGAGAGAATTTATGGTGTGCAAGCTCTTATTTTCAGAGCTTCAAAGAATTATACATGTATGATCATTGTGGTAGCTCCTCCATATGAGAGTAGAGCATGATCTTGTCACACGTTTGGCATGTAAGATGACATTGTGGTATACTCTTTTTTGAGAATTATGTCATCATGAGCTCGATCATGGATGTATAGTGGCATTGTGGTCTATATCTTGCTTATGCCACTTGGTTATGGATTTACTTGCCGGTTGCACATACTTTTGTGAGAATTGATTTTGGATCTTGTTTGGTACTTGTATCTTTTGTTTTCTTTGGACGTACATGATCCAGATTGGAGCCTCAGTTACACACTTGTTTGTCACCTTGATTTGCTATTCTATTAGCAAATGTTCATTGATTTGATGTTGTGGATGGTGATTCCCACATGGTTATTTTGGTTGTAGAGTCCATTTTACAGAGAAGATGCTGTCGAAATTTCGATAGCATTTATGCTAGAAGAGAACTCTAGTGGATCTTGAAGCTTGTGCGATAGCTTTGGATCATTGTTTATCTCCATTCATTTGGACTTGGTCACAGGTTATTTGTGATAGGTTGGATCATCTTGCAGGATTTATTCTTGAGTGGGAGGTGCATCACCATTGTATTGGTGTGTATTGCCATTAGTTTTTTGGCACATGTAGTTGCCATTATCTTTGGTTGGATCAGTGACAGGTGGTGACAGATTATTCATTGTCCTTTGGTTATTGGTTATCTTGTTTGATTGCTCAGTTTACAGGGGATACTCTATCAAAATTTTCCCAGGATTCTTTCGCATCTATTTGGTCACTTTGGAGACTTGGTGAATAGGACTTATGCTCATGGTTTTATGTGCATGCTAGATGCATGGTTATCTGACAGGTGGTTCACATGGTTCCTTCTCCATCGAGACATTTATGATGTGAGTTATGCATATGGATATGCAGGCATGATCCTATTGAGGATAGAGTATCGTTTCTAGTCTCTTGTTACATTGCTAGTCTATTAGATCGCAAGCATGGTGTCTTCTAGATTTGATGGCACTGACTTTTCGAGATGGAAAGCTCAGATGTGGCATACATTGGTTCATGCAGGGTTACACATGTATGTGCATAGAGATGCACAGAGGCCTCGTGACATGCCCGATCACGTATGGATGGATATGGATGCATTGGCCAGCTCCACTATCCGATTACAGCTTGTGGATTCTATATATGAGTCTGTTATGTATGAGGAGACGAGTAGTGCATTATGGCAGAGACTACATGATATGTATGCGAGTCCATTGACTCATGTGAGACATAGATCACATCGACGACTTCGATGTTGGCATTGTGGTTGTGAGGGCCATATTCGACGATGTTACTTCAGAAGGATGCGAGGACGACGTCAGATATATGCACGTGATGCAGGTCAGGTAGTGGTTTTAGGAGATTCTATGGTAGTTGATTATGCTAGTGATGGTGATATAACTTTCTCCTATGGTTTATCTTAGGATTCCTCTTATTCATTGGATGGTACACATATGGCTTGGTTGCTTGATGCATTATCCAGTTTTCATGTTACTCCACATCATGAGTGGTTTTGTCGATTCTCAGGTGAGAGTCGTGGATGTGTGCACATGCCTGATGGTATGGCATATGACATTGAGGGTGCAGGAGATGTATGCATTATGCTACCTAGTGGAGCATCACTTATACTCATACATGTACGTTATGTGCCTTCATTCCCTATGAGCTTGATTTTAGTTAGCCAGTTACATGAGAGCAGATGTTATGCATTCCTTGGTGAGCATCATTTTCAATTGCAGTTGGGACAACTTATGCTTGTCAGAGGTGCTAGGATTGGGCACATGTATCCACTGCAAGTACTTGATGTGAGAGACAGACTCATCTCAGTGGGAGTTCAGCCTTATGTGCGATGTGAGACTCGTCATGTCTCCTTTTATCTACCTATAGATAGGTCTATGGATAATCATGATACGCATGTATGGCAGGATTCAGATGCTTAGATGGATGCACATGTAGAGCATGTTTTGGATGCTCATGATGCTTATGGAGAGCATGATTATTCTGATCATATAGATGCTATTATGGAACATACTTCAGATGATCAGTTGGATGCTTTAGAGCATGATGTGGATGCTCATGTAGAGCATTGTGATGATACTCAGTTAGAGTGTGATCATCGATTTGACATTGGTGTTGATGTTGTGCAGTTAGCTCATGTGGAGCATGATCATACACTTGGTGTGGTGGAGTAGGATTGCTCTCATGGTACACAGTGTATGGTAGAGCATAGTAGCTCTCAGGATGCACAACTAGATACATCTTTCGTTGAGAGGATCACTGATTTAGATGTTGATGAGTTAGCAATCATGCAGTCATTCTTGGATTCGCTCATGCCAGATGTTGACATAGATATGTCAGGACATGTTGGTCTTGACGATGGTGCTTTGGATGCCTTGGATACAGGCATGGCTGACATACTTAGGTTAGCCAGGATAGCACATGTTTCGTCAGCGTTCGGGAGTTTGATGTACGAGTTGTTATGCTCGATACCACGCATTGCAATTGCTATAGGAGCATTTGCACTTGGAGTTGTCAGTCGTTCGATGATTGACGTAGGCATAGAGCGAGTGGGAGCTTTGCAGGAACTTCATCAGTTCTTGCATCAGTCAGATGTGAGCTCAACTCTTATCGATATGAGTCTAGAGCAGTTTGAGGTGCATGGATACACCTTGTTCGAGGCAGTTGGTGTAGGTTGATCCGTATGGGTTGAGATCCGGACTCTTCCTATACATTATTGTATAGTCCTGCATCATTCTTTGTATATGTTACCACTTATGGTCACATTGACCCTTAAGTGGGAGATTGTTGGGGATGTAAGGGGCATGTGACCTTACCCCCATATTCATATATATATATATATATCATTTATAGAGCATTGCCTCAAGAGAGATCATTATGTGGGTTTCGAGGCTCCCACGCATGTCCGTGCATCTCTCCTCTCTCCTCTCTCCCTCCATCTCTTCCGTCCTCCTCTTGTTCTGCACACCAAAGCCCTTCAAATTCTACTTTTCATAATTTTAAGAAGTTTCTTAACGTATCTGAAGAATGTACAAATCCAATTATGATAATGCATGAACTTTCATAATAAATTAAAACATAAATCAGGTTTAGAACTTTTTCACCTGATCTATATTGACTCCATCTTTAGCTCTCTTTAAGTTCATCACATTTTTTGGCATAAAATTTTCAATTGCTTTGATCTATTCATCTTCAGGACCTGTAAGCAATCATAGAGTAGAAGCTACAAAACAAGTAATCTTCATTATCATTTCTCTTGCAAATAGAAATTTATATATTCTATCAAATTCATCTTCATCATGTCACAAATTTCATCATAAAAAATCATAGTGGTTATAATTGTCATAAATAATGCATTCTTAATTTTAACAATAGGTTTTTCAACCTATGAAACAAAATTCAGAATTTTTACATTAGGTTTTTCAACCTATGTAACAAAGTTCATGAATTTTAGGAAAAATCATAATGTTCAAAGTATTTTTAACTTGTATATTTATAAATGAGCATCATATTTTGATATCAATGAAAAATTCATATCTAGATTATGAAAGTTCCTCTTCCTCATCATATGGTATGTCAAAATAATCATCATCTTTTTGTAACATATTTTATGTTCTTCATATTTATCACGATCATATTTATATCATGTATATTTCTTTCTTTTAAAAGTATATCATCATAATTGTTGTAAACAAAAATCATTTTGTTCAAAATATTCATCATTTCATTATAATAATGTTCTTCATAATTGTTCTTCATAATAGATTTGTTCCTTTTTGTGAAAGAAAGAAAATCATAAGTTCATCATAAGTATAGTAACATCATTTTGATAAAACTATTTTAAATTAGAAGGTTTATGATCAATAGAAAAGCATAAATATGGTCCTTCTCAGCATAAGGAAAGGGAGCTAGACATATCGAGAGATGTCAGATTTCATGAGCTTTTACCAGGGTATTCTACAAATGTATCTACAAAGGGTAATTAAAATGAAGAAAGGAAGACTTCAAGGGTAGAAACAAAACTTAATGTCCTTATTGAAAATGTGGATTTGAGTATTTACTCATGATGGAATGAAGGATATCATGTATTAACCCAAATTAGTGATGCGAGGACCAAGCGTAAGGCCAACATCAAAAAGATAGAAGAAGATGAAGATTTAGGAATTGAGCTCAATGTAGGCCATTGTGGAAAGGAAGAGAGCCCAAAGGTCAACAAAAAATAGCCAAATCAATGGAGTGGTTGGATAAGGTGTAATAAGTAAGGCATCTAGTGGAATGACTTACATATGATTCATTTATGGAAAGCCATTTTTCTTATATGAGAAAGGTTGTTGAGGAACCCACATGCTTTCAAGGAGCAAACCCATGAATGGAATGAAAGGAAGTAATGCAGGAGGAACTCAAAGCATTGGAGGTTAATCACACTTGGAATCTTGTGAGAAGGAAGAAGGATATGAAAATAATTGGAAACAAGTGGGCTTATAATGTAAAGAAGCATTTAGATGGTAGTATTGTTTGGCATAAAGCTACCCTTGTAGTTAAACGGTTGGCTTAAACATATGGAGTAGAGTTAGAGTATGAAGAGACATTTAGTCCTATGATTGACTTGAATAGTAGAGGTGATCATGAAGAAGGCAGTAAGGAGATGAAAGAAACACTTTGAAAGGAGTCTAAGATCTTAGTTCTTGGAGATGTAGGTTATTTATTAGGCATTGAAGTTATTTATAAGGACAATGTATTTGTCTTATGCATAGAATGTTGTTGGCTAAGAAGGCCCTAATGTAACACACAAATATGAATGATTAGTGTGCTAACATGTTCACCAAAGCATTGGACTGAATAAATCTTATAACGTCCAAAAGAGGCATTGGATTATTAGAGCTAAGATGGAGAATTCGAGTTTGATGCTTGAGGGGGAGTGTTGAAATTCAAGGTTCAACCTTACTTTTTTTCGACACATTGGTTTAATACCACTTGGAGGAATGGAAAGTAAAAGATCAACCATTATGACCTGAGTTGAATTTTTATTTGATAACCTTAGATTTGATAAATCCTATAACTTAGGAGAATAATCATCTTGAGCTCATGTGAAACACTATCGAGGCTGCGATTTTGGAATCAGATTAATATGCACTATTATCATTGTATATATGCCCATTGGCCTAACGGGCTACCTATCTTTTGTAAATTTAGTGGTAATACATTCAGTATTGTGTGTTGTGCTCCAAGCTTCTTCTTCTTCCTTGTGTTGTTCGCATGCTTCCGATGATGTCTAACTCCAACAACATTCGATTTGAATCCTAACTTTAACCACATAACCTAATTCACATATTGAACTAGGAAGCTAGAAGAAATGGACGTGTAGAAAAGAAGATATGTATTTATCAACTCTTATACATTAAAGGATATGGAAAGGTAGAGGTTAGTTCTAGGTTATCAAATATCTCTAATAAAAACCTTAAGAATTTCTATGAAGCTTGTCATTTGGGAAGCAAACATGGTTTTATTTCAAGAAGAGCAATTAAGTGAGCTATCATGCACTTGACTTGAATTTATTGTATGATGCATAGATCAAATGCCTTTTATTATTTCAAAAAATTCAAAAACATTGTAGAAAAGCAATTCCATAAGTATATCAAGTGCTTAAGGTCGTATGGAGTGGGAGAATACTTGTCCCATTATTTCTATAATTTCTTGGCGACGAATCGAATGAAGATACAAATGACATGCAAGTACACATGAGAAAACAATTGTGTGCCAAAGAGCAAGAATAGGTACATTGGAGAAAGTTCTACAATGGTAATGAAGGAAGTGGAGATTCCTGATTCCTATGGGCTAACAAAGCAACCACTATGATATACATCATGAATAGAGCCTCCACATTAGGTATACATAATTCACATTAGATAGAATATGGCACACTGATGCCGAGATCAGCGAGGTGGTGGAAGGTTAAAGAATAAACTTGATTGTGTGTGATACTGCATAGGAGGAGGAAAAGCTCCTAACATATGATGAGCTTGATGGGTCAAGGAGAAATTGCTGACACTATCATTATTATTTTTATTCAGATCCATCTTATTCATCAAAAGGATTCATGATGAAGTGGTCTATTTATGTGTTTATGTAGACAACATACCTATGATAGGTATAGATATGATTGGGATATAAATAATCAAGAAACACATGCACGCAAAATTCATGATCCTTGATCTTGGATAACTCAGATTTATCCAATACATCCAAGTTATCTACAAAGGACAAGGGATGCACTTGACTCAAATAAGCTATATTCAAGATCTATGTCTGAAGTTAAAAATGGATCATGTAAACCCTACATGAACACCTATGGTGATGAACCATAAACTCAATGTTTATGAAGGAGAAGAGATAGAAGATATGAAGGAGCATGAAACTCTTCTCCGTAGTCTAGTTTATCCTACACATGCAAGATTAGATGTATCCTATTATGATGGACTACTATGTACACTCATGATCTCTCCACAAACAATATACATCTGGAGCAAGAAAAAGGAATGAACGACACGAAAGAAATGCTCTGGAAGGAGTCTAACATCTTAGATCTTTGAGATCTAAGTTATGTTTTAGGCGTTGATGACATTTATAAGGACAATGGTATTTGGCTGATGGATACAAAGTATGTTTTAGGTTTATTTAAGAAGTATGGACTAAGAAGATGCAAACCATTGAGCAATACAACGTACATAAGCATAAAATTGACTACGATTGAATGTAGTCAAGTTTAACATCCACTTTTGTAAAGTTCTTTAGTGAGCTCATTGAATTGTGCCTTTGTGTGCCTCAAGAAGCTCATGGTTGAACTAAATTTTTGGGTGAATTGGTTTCCACTCATGTGCACTAACTTGAGTAGTGTGTACCTATTTGTTAAATCTATGATTCATTCTAGGAAAAAGCACAAAGAGGTGCACCATCATTAAATCAAAGCCAAAGTGTTGGCTATGGAGGTCCAAGTGCAACACATAAATATAAAGGATTAGTGTGCTGACATGTTGACCAAAGCATTGCGTTGCATAAAGCTTACAAAGTTCAAAATAGGCATTGAATTATTAAATCTAGGATGAAGACTTAGAGTTTGAAGCTTGAGTGGGAGTATTGAAATTCAAGCTTCAACCTTAGATATTTTGTGGAGACATTGGATAAGTACCACTTGGCAAAATGGAAAGTAAGAGATCAACCATGAAGACTTGAGTTCAGTTTTTAATTTGAAAAGCCCCATCACAATAGACATAAGACACTTATCAGACTTAGGTGTGGTAAAGCCTATAACTGAGAAGATTCATGTTTAGCTTTTGGCAATTGCAGATGGACTTTTAGATATAAATTTGGACATATCCTCACATCATTACAGAAGGGATGATATTTCAATTCCCATAGTATATATTATGATGATTTAATACTTTCAGTTATCTGATGGGAGAAATTATCCCATGTGGAAATTTAGAATGGAGTCTTATGTCATGTCTAAAGGTCTTTGGCGATTGATAACAAGTACAGAAGTGAAGCCGGTATGACCAAGAGCTCCTACACAAGCGGATCGAGCAAGAGAGCAAGAATGGATTGAAAGAGACAAAAGAGTTCTGTTTATTATATCACAAACCGTTTCCAATACTATGTTTGGGCATATAAGAGGTTTGAATACTAGTAGAGAGGCTTGGGAGTCTCTAGAAAGGTTATTTGCAACTACCACAGAGCGAGGCAAACACAACTTATAGGTGAGCTGACAAGAGTAAAAAAAGAAACCACGACAATCAGTTAATGATTATGTTCTTGAGGTAAAATCTCTTATTGAAGCATTAGCCTCTATTGATGTATCTCCTAGTAAGGATATAAAGTTTAATATCATGTTAAATGGCTTGAGAGAAGATGAAAGATGGAAGTCTTTCATTACGTCTATCATGACTCGAGAGAATCTACCATCCTTTGAGGATTTACAGAGACTCATGATGACTAAAGAAATCAACATAGAAGGTGGGAACTCTTATCATTAGCAAAGAGGTAGTCAAGGACAAGCTCTTTATACTTCAACAAATAGATCAAGAGGTAGAGGAAATTGGAGAGGAGGAGGAAGATTCAATAGTAATGCAAGAGGAAGAGGAAGCTTTAATCCGACTAGAGGAGGAAGAACAATACAACAAAGTCAACAAACTCAACCAAATCAGCAAGGTAACTTTACCTGCCATTATTGTGGTAAAGTTGGTCATTATGCTAGGGATTGTTTCTCCAATCCGAATAGAAGAGGTGGTTTTAGAGGACGACAAAGAGGAAGAGGCCAAGATCACATGCATCACAACAACAACATAGCACAAGAGGAGGCTCAAACACAGAAGGAAAACGTTCTTATGGCTATGCATACAGAGACACATAAGAGGAAGGTAAACAACAAAACTTGGTATGTAGATAGTGGGTGCTCAAACCACATGAGTCACAACATGAATATGTTTGTGAACTTACACAAACCTCATTCAAGAGTCACAGTTTCCACAGGAGATAATACTGAGCATGAAGTAGTTTACATTGGTGATTGTCCACTTAATGAACATGTCACTCTTAGAGATGTTTTGTTTGTTCCTACCATTACAAGAAATTTGATTTCAGTTGGACAGATGGAGGACAATGGAGTAAAGGTCAATTTTGACAATAATCAGTGGCAGGCTTATCAAGATTTGGATTTTGTTTGCGAGGCATGTTAGTTTGGAAAACAGGTACGAAGTTTGTTTTCAAAAGCAGGATTGCAAAGCAGAGGTATTTTGGACTTGATTCATACTACTGTATGGTGTCCATCTCAAGAAGAGTCCATGGCAGGTAGCAAGTACTTTGTCACATCTATTGATGACTTCTCAAAGTTTACATTCATTTATTTTATGAAATACAAATATGAAGTGTTTGACATATTCAAAGAGTTTAAAATCATTGGTTGAAAATCAAACACGTCAAAGCATAAGAAGGTTGAGATCAGATGGAGGAGATGAATATTTTTCTAATCAATTTCTTGCATTTTTGGAGGAAGAAGGAATTAAAAAGGAGACTACAAACAGATACACACCTCAACAAAATGGTGTGGCCAAAAGAAGAAACAGGTCTATCTTGGAGATGGGTAGGTGCATGTTAAATGAAAAGGAATTACCACTTATTTTTTGGGCTGAAGCATGCAATATGGCAGTTTATGTGATGAAGAGGTTACCAACTACTCAAAGTTATGTACAACAAGCACCTTATGAATTTTATGGATCAAAATCAGATATTGCTAATTGTACAATTTTTGGAAGCATATGTTTTTTTCATGTTCCACAACAATTAAGGTCAAAATTGGATCCAAGGTCACAAAAAATGGTTTTCATTGGTATGGCAGAAGGGCAACCGAGATATAGATGTGTGAACCGAGATACGGGAGAGGTAATTGTTTCGAGAGATGTTATTTTTCATGAAGATAAATCTTGGTATAAACATGATGTGCATGTAGATGAAGAAGAAACTACAAGAAGTCACAAAGAAGAGCCAAGTTGAGTACTTATGAGCATTGTAGCTATCGAGAATTAGAAGAAATATCAAAATCGATGATAAGAATGCAATAGATGGATATTTCAAGAGATTTATATTGCTCAACCTCTAGAGTGTGAGGAACCGCATTTTTGTGATCATGTATGCAGGATATGGAAGCTCAAAAAAAGCTCCAAGAGTTTGAAATCTAAGGCTTGTGATCCTTTTCTCACACAAAGTTTCCATTGTGACCAAAGGAGACAATCTTAAGGTTGCACATACACCAATGGAGTTGCATTCAAAGCTAAGTGCTCATGAAGTGGAGCTTATTGAATATGTAACAACATATCAAAGCTTGGTGGATAGTTTGATCTGTGCCACACACGCTAGGGTACACATTTTCTATAATGTAAATCTTATAAGGCAATTTACACATCCTCATAGGAATCTCCACATGGAAGCAATTAAAAGTAGTTTCGAGTATCTAAAGGGAACCATAAATGAGGGTTGATTCTATCCAATATATATCTGATGTAGATATAAATATATCCTCATATATAGATTGGTTATGTAGAAAAGATGACGAAAGGAGTACTTAAAGCTATCTTACATTTTCACTTACAAATTCTGTATCATGGTTCTATAGGCAACCTAGTACTCCTCTTTTATCCACTAAAGCTCATTATGGAGGTTTTACAAATAAAACTCAAAAAGCCATGTGGACTAGGGCATTATACGCAAATTTGGGTGTGAATTATTCCCAACGTCATATATGTGGGGTCAACATTAGATCTTCGCATCTTAGATCAAATCCAATTTAGCATGCTAGGAACCAACACAATGAAGTCAATTATTATTATCTTACTAAAAAAAAATCAAAAGAAAAATAATTTACCTCTCATATGTATCCACTAAACAATAATGTTTAGACATGATGACCAAAGCATTGGATGGAGTGAAGCTAAACAAATTCAAAGCTATTATTGGACTGAATTTAATCTCAAAGCACCATTTTAGGCTTGAGAGAGATCTAATTATTCATGGGGGAAACTAAAATGATTTTTGCTATGAATTATGACTTCACATTAGATATGAGGCACAAACGTGTACATATTCTTGCATACATTGATTGAATCATAGGGTTAATGTATGATGGTAGCTTCTCAAAAGTAATGAAGATAAATGGAAATAGTCTCATGGTCATATTAAGAGCCAAACGCCATGATCACATTTGAATTCAAATTGATAATAACTCTTAAGATTATGAATAATGGTTAGATAGACCAAAAAAACAATCATTCATGAAAAGTAATACTCATACACTCATATATTAGTCATCGGTAGAATAGATGATCATCACACTCTTTTGAGGGATTTATATAAATCTCTCAAAGCTTATGGAGTCCTTCAAACTCTTAGAGTAACATATCTGTATTAGTACTACATTTACAATAGATTCTTGGAGCTAGCTTGTTCTCTTTTTGGTAATATAGTACATGGCTAGAAGTATATCATCTTGTCTGCATGAATGGAAAATTTATACTCTTTATATACTATTATTAATGCAATTTGGAAGCCAACACTCTTATGAGTATGCACATAAAGCTTTATAGGCATTGGAGTTTTAGATATTGGCTTATGAATAAATCAAGATCAATGTGTTTGTACATCCTCATCCATCTTGAAAGTTTGGATCACCCCCCTAACTTCTTATACATACTACTCTCCGTATAGTCTATCCGACCTCATGAGAAAATTTGTTATAGGTCATTTCAAAGCTCATCTTGAAAGTTTGGATCACCCCCCTAACTTCTTATACATACTACTCTCCGTATAGTCTATCCGACCTCAAGAGAAAATTTGTTAATAGGTCATTTAATATTGTGAAAAAAGTTATGAATCAAAGCCAACTAGGATCTAAGTTGTGAGTAAAACTCCAAGTGCCTTCTTCCATAAATATTCTCAAGTTGATGAGTAGATAGAGGTAATCTAGTGTGACATAAACTTTTCATAATGCTCTTCCAAAGTACTATGTTGATATAAATGCATATATTGGGTGCTTACAGAGTTTAGTAAAATTTTGACAAGTTACTCAGGTTGGTCAACAATATGCTTTTCTCACTACCCTCTTACCTCTCAAAACATACTTTCACACAAAATTACACCATAGATATGAACAAATTCTACCTTTCATTATTTGTTTACTAGCACCTTACATAAGCTTAGTGAACAAATTATAAAATCAAAACACTACAACTCCCTTTTTTAGTATCATCAATTACAACTTTACACATCTACAAGCAATATCCTATTAGATGTTAATCCATATATCATCATTTTACAATTTTTGGGCCTTTTCACATCCCAAAGGTAACAAAGAAGGTTTTAAAGTTCTAGTAAAAAGAATGACATAGAATTATCTTGATATTTTTGTAATCCTTCATTGAATTAGCATTGTCAATACCCATAGAAGCTTAAAAAATGATTTGGATCCTCATTATCCTCTTCCTTATTGGATTAAGTGACACAATATTTAGCATCTACAAAGTCTTTGAGAATCTGAGTAAGTATTCTAGTTTCCTAAATTCATACACAAGTTGGTTTGTTCAAGCTCTAGGTCAGCTCTAGGGTAACGTCTTTCATGATCCGTTACATTTGGCCCTTCCTGGATCCTGGCCTGATATGCCCTAAGCATCATGTCTATGTCCTCAAGAGTGGGATCGTCTAGAACTCATCCTACTCTGGGTGGTGGATGGGTTACGTGTGGTGGATTAGAAGGCTGGGGGATGGTAGGTGATGGGGATGGTAGTGGGGATGGTGTGAGAGTGCATTTGAGATGTGATTTCTATTATTTTGGCTTTGGTCTCTTGCAAACTTTCCTCAAGTTTGCTCATCTTCTTTGACCGTTGCCTTTTCATACGTTCATGACTATTTCTCCAAGCTCTTGTTCTCTTCTTATTCTGGCACTCAGTCTCGCTAACCTGCGCATTCCTTTCCTCGCCTAAGTCTTGGTTTTGCTTAAGTACCTGAGCTCTTGTGATGACTTGCAATGGGGCCGTGGATGTCACACTTTCAGTGGAGTCTACCACTAACCCAATAACATTGATAGGGGCAATTTTTGGCATAATGTTGGGGTTCTTGGGACACTCTCGTAACAAAAGCTCCTTCTGAAAATCGGGACAAAAGCCTTGAATTGTCACATATTGAGTTTGTGTAGGTGCTAGTAGAGGGCAATCAGGAATGAGGTGATCTCCCAGACATCGAAAGCATGGCCCTTTCAGAAATGGAGGTCTTATCTGCCTAGGCTGAGGTCTAGAGTTTGGGTTTGCATACATGACATTTGCATATTCTAGCTCCCAACTAGACTCACTCGGTTCTTCATAATAGTATGACTCATTATTCTCGAGTGATTGCATGTAGTAAGCCTGTGTGGGCTATCAACATGGGAAGAGTCAAAACTATGATCACTTGGTTCACTTTCTGAAAGTGATGGTGTTACTAGCACTAAAGCTCTCTATTTGGATTTTCTTCTGAAACTGCATACTTCACTGGGATCACATTGGCGGGAGGAGGGGGTTGCTCCACTAGGAATGGTTGAAGTGTTTGCTGCCCTTGATAGGATGGTTGATAGGGTTGTTGGGGCCTACCATACTATTGTTGTGGATATTGATTCTGGTACTTGCATCACAATAGATGAGTTGATGCACATACTTAGAAACAAACAATAACCTCAAGAGGAATAGGAAATGTTGAACACATGGTGTGAAAAGGATGCTTTGGCAAAGTCATATAATCTAAAATCTATCTCTCACTCCTTAATTATTCATATTAGGAGTTTAATACCTCTCAAGAGACATGGAAGGCTTTGGAAGAAATATTCTCCTCAAGTACCAATGCTAGGAACTACAAATTGTGGATCGAGTTCATGTCACTTAGAAAGATTCCCAAGCAAGGTGTGACTCATGTTTTCACCAAGACATTGCATACAAACTAGGGAGCATTCAAAAATTCATTGACAAAGAGCATTTATTTTTTAATCAAAATGAAACACATTGCAGAACAACTAGGAAGCATTTTAGAAATCCTTGATAAGGAATCACAAAGAGTTGGATACAATACGGGTGGATATGGAGCTCCTAGAGGAAGATACAAAAATTCATATGGATACAACACCTACAACAATAATTACCAAGGACCATACAAAGGAAGGACAGAATACACTAATTACATAGAGGATCAACTTCAAGAGCATTCTCTTTTATGTATGAATATGATAATGAAGAAAGATAAATTTGTTGAGTATGTATTCTACATTAGCTATAAATGCTCAAATCGTGTAGCATAGAATGTAGCCCTTCTGTAAGACTTGAAATATCCAAAGAATAAAAATGAATTCCAGAGAGATGATGATACAAGGCACCCTATGGAGAATGCATGGAATATGAAGACTTCCAATGGTAATATGAATTTTCAGCAAATTGTCTATGTAGAAAGTCTTACAAAAAACCTAGTATGTGATGATCAGATCCTCGAGAAAGGCTTGAAAGTGAGATTCACAAAGCATGGAGCCTATTTAGAGGATCCATATAAAATCTTCAAGAGGATAATAAAGTGTAGAGGAGGTACTGGGGTATCCGCTTTTAACAAAAGTAGAGAATGAAGATTAAACACGTCCAGTACATCACCTACTCAAGGGGGGTTCTGTGAGCATGTAGATAACACGGATTGCACAGAGTGGTAAATACTTCAGAAAATATGGACAACCAATGACCAAGGAAGACCATACACTTCTTGATTCGAATCAGACGATTACAAGGTTGGGCAGAGTGATGCTCAAAAGTGCAAGCTTAGGGCTGACAAGCCACCCTAAAAGTATTAACTCCAATACAACAGATCAGCATAAGGGGCCACTCATACGCAGGCTAACTCAGAACAATACAAATGGTAGAATTTTCTCAAGAGAATAGAGATTAATCAACACACTGACTCACAGAAAAGAAAATAAATCCAAGCTGCTCTCTTACACTATAGTGCTCATAGCCCTCCACTGAGAAGCCTACCCTCTGTATACACACTACAGAGTAGCTCCTACAATAGACTTGAAACCACCAAGTGTAAGAGAGGACTTCTGCATGTATGCACGAACCACTGTATCTCTAAAATTGTTGTACCAGATGAGCAAAAATCCATTGCTTTTATAGGCCTCAATAGGCCAAGAGAGCTTTGCCGAATCTTCACGTCTACTGATCATGCACCGGTTGATCTCCCAAAATTAGGGGGTAGGTCAAATATTCCTCTTGATTTGAATTGGATCCAAAAAATTAGGTAGTAGCCATGAATGGTTGGTGGCGACATTTGATTATCTACTTTCACTTTTAACCATTCCACTTTAATTTCAAGTCCTTATTAGCTCCGATGATGACTGATAACCATGGAACACACTGAACTCTTGGACCAGAAGGAGCTTCTTCCTCCTCTTCATAAGCCTCATGCATGATTTGATGTTGTTCCCTCCTAATTTCTTCTTCCATGCTAACATCTTGCAGAATGGTTTCCTCACATTCATCAAGCTCCATATCTGTCATCTCCTGAGATGGTTGGGAAGGAAGAATTGCCTCCAGAGTTTTGCATTGACCCACTATGTGATTGTGTGTGAGCGTGTATGTGTGCGGGAGTGGGTGTGTGTGAGGGTATGTGTGTATGCATGTGTGTGAATGTGTGCATGTGTGTATGTATGGGGTGTGTGTGTAGGTGCATGTGTGTGAGTGAGAAATATGTATGTGTGTGTGTGTGTGGGTGTGTGTGTGTGTGTGGAAGTGTGTGTGTGGGGGTGTGTGTGTGTGGGTGTGTGTGTGTGTACATATGAGGATGTGTGTGTATGTGTGTGAGTGTGCATGTGATTGTGTGGGTGTGTGTGCATATGTATGTGTGTGTGCATGCATGTGGGTGTGTGTGTGTGAGTGGGTGTGCATGCGAGGGGGGTATGTGTGCATGTGTGGGGATGTGAGTGTGTGAGGGGCGAGGATGTGGGAGGCCGCACGGAAGGGTGTGAGGGGGGAGCGAGCTTGTGGGGGAGTAAAGGGGGGCTTGCGGGGGGGGGGGGGGGGGGGGGGGGGGGGGGGGGGGGGGGGGGGGGGGGGGGGGGGGGGGGGGGGGGGGGGGGGGGGGGGGGGGGGGGGGGGGGGGGGGGAGGGGGGGGGGGGGGGGGGGGGGGGGGGGGGGGGGGGGGGGGGGGGGGGGGGGGGGGGGGGGGGGGGGGGGGGGGGGGGGGGGGGGGGTGGGGGGGGGGGGGGGGGGGGGGGGGGGGGGGGGGGGGGGGGGGGGGCGGGGGGGGGGGGGGGGGGGGGGGGGGGGGGGGGGGGGGGGGGGGGGGGGG
>MU263429.1:0-43193 GCA_020310875.1 Ceratopteris richardii
GTATTGGATAATCGTTCTATGCACAAACTATTTCCCTCAGGAATATCGCATGAAGAGGTGAATTAACTCCCTCAAGAATCTCGCATAAGGGGTCATAATTGGTGATCTAAATATCAGCATAAGGGGTCATAATTGGTGATCTTCGAAAGAAAGTTTAAACAGTTGGAACATAACAAGTGTGTAGATATGTTGACGAAGTTAGGAAGGGGAGTGAGCTGGCTACGGGTATTCTAGATAAGTCAAATCGTATGAGAGTAAAACAAAATGTACCATTTCCAAACTACCGCTTGTTTTTCAAATGAAAATTGGAAAACTCTGTTTGTTGTGTGTAGAAATAGAACATGCATGGAACTTGTTTGTTGAATATCAATGCTATTATGGACATTGAGGGTGATAACCGCTCTTATCCTTGCTCTATGACAGCCTTTGAATATTCTCTGCAGAACAAATATAAATAACGATTAAATAACGAATCTAAAACTAGTGTCGATACTCACGAGAACAAACTTTTGAGCCAAAATAGAAGACGTTCAAGATACGCAAGGTTTCCTATATAGGCTATCCTTCCTAAAATAGACCTAAACTACAGTTCTTCTAAGCTAGGCAAGATTTTGCATAACGAGTACTTTATAACACATTGTTCTAAGGATTTAACTTTATACTGATGTGACAATTTGTAGTTAGGTATGTTGTTTCTGCACCTATTAATGTATGTACATATATATGTTTGAATGAAATGTTCCGAACTGTGTACGGTTTTTATGTATGTATTTCTTTATGTATGTATGGTTGTATGTGAAGCTTTTCCTCAGTCACAAGCTTCTGATTACTCAAGACTAATGGAGGAGCGAGAAACAGAACTTCGACAAGGTAAAAGAAAAATCGACGTGCAAGAGAAGACAAGTTATGACGCATAAAAAGAGAAGTTCTTGTATTATAGTTTTGAATCAATCAATGTAATAGATTTGGAAAATAGCTTCTTGAAGAAGCCTCAACCTCCCGACCACCCCCAAGTTATCACAACCTCAATCAAACTCACACTCTCAATGACACTCTCACTCTCGCGCTCACTCTCGATCACAAGGTAAGTCTCCAATTTTCGACCTCCTCATGCATGACACATCAAATCTTCATCATATTAGAGTTGACATTCCCCTCAAGGAAGTTCTTGATAGACCAAATTTAGCAAGAGTGAGCTTTGATTGTGTTGCATACAATACTTTCACATAAGCATGTGTTTATAGTGGTTAAGTGCTTTCCTTAGTAGTATCTCTCCAAAAGTAGAATAAAAAACAATAAAAAGATATATTTGAAGACATTTCATAAGTGTACATGACAACATGTATGCATCAAAATGATGGATTCGAATAGAAATAGAGAAGGTTCCTTTTCTACAAATTGTTGGGCCTTGTAATTAGAAATAATACGGAATTTCAAAAGGTTTGGGAGAGATAAAAATATTCAGCTCCTTGATTTGCACAATAGTGTTAGATGCCATAGGCTCAAATATATCTCCACATATCACTTTTGATTGCACTAAGTTTAGAAATTCAGGAAAAGACTAAAATCAAGGTATTATTCTCCTATTGTGCTCTACCTTTCTCTAATACATCATTTCTCTTAGTTCTTTTATCTTCATGTTTAATTTTCAACTACAAAACATGATGTAGATAAGGTTTAGAAAGAGAATTTACAACTTATCATCCCTAAATTTTGCCTACGTGCATAAAGGTCCTATTTCTTCATTCTAAACTTTATCCCCACAATGTATAATGATAGACATTTTGATCTACATACATACATACATCTAAAGACTCTAGTAAGAAGTTATTATGTTTACTTCTAGTGATGGTCTATAGACATTACTAGGATTGAGAGTAGAGTAAGTACTCTTTTCTTTAGATTTTCTCGGAGATGGGAAGAGATCTAACCACTAGGTTAGCAAACACTTACCTGTTGTTTCATCATGAGGATGATGATTGAACATCAACTTGGAGAATGGGTACTTAGAGTTAATCTAAATCTGAAAATGAATGATTTTTGCATTCATATGGAAAACTAGAGGGAAGAGCAAATGAAAGTGCCTTCATAGTGCTTACATATGCTCTTCCAAGAGAGGTTATTCCAAAGGTAATGGATGACAAACCAAATACTTCCTAGTTAGTGGAAGTAGAGAATTTATTTTAAACCCAAGGAATTCTTATAGGTGAGCTAGATGACAGATAGACATATGACACATGATAGTTTAGGTAAGAACTATAACTTGTGACCAATCAAGGATAGGAATACCATGAGAGACATGATGGAAAGTCTATGATCTTAATCTAGAATAGTTTGGTGTAACTTTTCTTAAGGAATTTGGTTCTATATCTAGAGGACATAGTTCGGTATGTATGGGAGATTCTAAGCTATGGAAAGATAGTTTTCCACCTTGGAGATGATCTGTTATGATGCTTCTTAAGGTGAAGGATACGATGAAACAACACATGGAGATAACCTTGTATAATTTGTACATGATTCTTAGGGGGATGCCTAGAGTACTGATGTAGCTCTATTTTTTAGGATGAAAATATTTTCCAATGGGGAGATGTTATAAAGGAAGGTTTTGACATGAGGGTATGAGAGGTTCAAATAGATCAGTTATGGAACACCATTTGGTCATTCAAATGTATGGAAGAGGTCTCAAGAGTAGGCTTAACCAAGGTGCTTATGCTCTATAGATAAGAAAATTTGCCTCGGTTAGTGTTTAAGTCATATGGATTACAAGGAATAGGCCTTGGGTTCAGGTCCTTGAGAGATGTGGGAAAGTATTTTGTCTTGTGATCTCAAGACAAGCAAGTGTTCTTGGACTAGTAATTAAGTCATATGGATGAGAAGAATTAAGACATGGGTTTGAGTCCTAGGAGATGCATGGGAAAGTGTGTTGCCCAAAGATCTCTAGAGCCTTCTAGAAGCATCCACTTGAGTTGACTATAGTAAACTGTGGTACTTGGCATACATGTAGTTACATGGCCAACACATGGATGGTTACTATCCACCTGCCATAGTAGAGAATCTTTTGGAGAGAGCTATATATAGAGTCATATGGTAGGCAGGAAGAAGGGAAGCTCATCTCTCTGAATGATGCTCATAATTCAACATTGGTATCCATGCCTAGTTGAGGAATTTGGGCAAAATGGAGGTAGCAAGCTCAATCATCGTCATTTGGGCAGCACTTGACCACCTTTGAGTTTGAAACTAGACAAAACAAGTAAGACACATGGGCGTTTGGGCAAATGAGGCTGGATGCATAGGTACATGTGCTTGAATCAGAGACTAGTGGAGGTGCTCAAGGGCTCAAGTTAGATAGAAAGATTCACAAGTGAGCGTCGAACACTATGCTCAATCTAAAGGGAAAGGAATGTCACATAGACTTAGCATCTTATGGTTGAGCAATATCTTAAGGGAGAGGATTGGGAATTTATCATCAACCATGGATATTGGCGCAAGTCCTTCTTGCTATATAGTTAGCTAGGAGGTTGTTAGTCAATTCGGAACATGTATGTATGAGTGTATGTATATATCTATGTTTTTAAATGCAAATATGTATGTATGTATGCTTGTATGTTTGTATCTATGTATGTATGTATGTAAGCATCTGCGTGTGTATGTATTTATGTATGCATCTTACAACTATCTATATATTTATGGTTTAATAAAGTATACATGTATGTCTATGTGTATGTATGCATATATTCTCATATGCACGTATTTATGTATGTATGAATGCATTTCATTATGCATGCATGTATGTATGTCTGTATGTATCTATGTATGTATGTATATACGTATATATGTATGAATGTATGTATGTATGTATGTATGTAAGTATGTATGCTTCTATGTATGTATGTATGTATGCATCAAAACATGTATGTATGTATGAATCCACTAAAGTTTCTCCAATTGAAATCACTCCAAACCCACGAGCATGAGCACCTCCTTAATTTTTTTATATCCAAGGAAACTCGCTTAAGAAATAAAAAGAAAAACGATATAAAAAATATGAAAGTCAAATCACCATATTTTTGCAAAGTGCAATTACTTGAAATTGACTAGTAATGATTTCATACATTTAATAAATGATATCCAAGTGTGTGTTCTACAACATTAATCCTCTATGCAAGCTCCATACGGCAATGTATGAGAGAACATAATAGTATAAAGGATGGTATTTGGTGACCTTCAATACAAAATCTAAACAACTGGAGTCGCATACTCAGCCTCAAGCCTGTGAACATACGAAATAGTGTAGAAATTTGGAAAGGAAGTCACTATGGACATATATATTGCAGATAAGGAAGAAACGAGTTTGTCATTCATTTTGGGATTCAAAGCATGTATCGTCTCTTGCTACTCCAAGCATCCTTGTAGTAGAACTATATGGAAATAGAACAAATATGCCATTGTAAATCCTCCTTTATTTTTTTTCTTCTTCATGTATGCATGTCTATATGAATGCATGTGTCTGTTTGTATGTATGTATGTATGTATGCATGCATTTATATATGTAGGTATGTATGTATGTAAATATGTACTTAATTTTGTTCATAATTATATGTTTGATTGTATGTTTATATGTTTTGACGTAGTATGTATATATGTATGTACGTATTCAGTTATCTACTTATGTATGTATGAAAGTATGTATGTATCTATGTGTATAAATGCATGCATGTATGTATATATGTACGTATGTATATATGTATGTATGCAGATATGTATATATGTTTCTATTTTTGTATCTATGTATGCATGTTTGTATGCATCTTTTTGTGTATGCATTTCTGTATGCATGCTATAGCTATCTACATATTTATGGATTCACTAAGGTATACATGTATGCCTCTCTCTCTCTCTCTCTCTCTCTCTATATATATATATATATATATATATATATATATATATATATATATATATATATATATATATATATATGTGTGTGGTGTGTGTACGTGTGTGTACGTGTGTGTACGTATCTATTCAGACAAATGCAAACATTTTAGGCATCTATTTTCACGTGACAATCTTTAAAAACTGAGATGAACGCTAGATTAAGTTTTATATCAATCAGAACGCCACATTCGCGTGATGAACCATAAAGACGTGAATTATTTCCTTTTCAAGAATACCGCCACTATGTACATCCATCCAAGCGAACATAAAATATCTCAACGGGGATAAGGTATTATGTCGATCAACTTGTCTCTTTTGAGCTCCGAATAACAGAAGTCAAAGAGATAACGAGTTTATTGCAAATAAAATATCCAATTTCTTTTCGGTAATTAAATGCAGTGCACAGGCATTGACTTCTCGATACGTCTGATGTATTTCAGCGCCGCATAATGCATTCGCACTTCTAAATTTGACTGAACTAAATTCTGTAATCAGTAAAACGAGATCTGAACTACTCTCAAACCAGGAAAGAGGAATAGAGATAAATATGTGTTTTTCATCAAAACGGACATCTAATGCATTTGCAAACAAAACTTCAGACTGCACAATATGTAAAACAATTGACCTCTCTTGTTTGTTTGTAGCTCCGAATAACAGAGGTCAAAGGAAACAGAAGTTTATTGCCACTAGAATACTTGGTTTCCCCTCGACGATTATTCGACAGCCATTGACTTCTCAATTCCTCTGTTGTTTGATTTCCACGCCGCAATGCACGCGCACTTCTAAACTTCAATTTTCAGTAACATAAATTTTCCTTCTTCTATAGAATGAGCGAGACCAATCTCTCTCTCTCTCTCTCTCTCTCTCTCTCTCTCTCTCTCTCTCTCTCTCTCTTACACATATGGGGAGCACAGGCAACTCCGGTCGACCGAAGCTCGGTGACTAGTTTGCACTTTTTTCCGCTTTATTCCAGCATGGTATTCGACATGTACAGTGACCCGAACGGTTAATATTTCTCTTCAGGTGAGTCGCATACTGATTTATAATCTTTTGCATACAGGTCGCTCCTTATTGTGCTTTAACTACAACCGTTGGCATGGTCCTTTGTCATGCGTCAACAACGAAAGATAAATAAACATATTTTGAATTTGTATAAAAACAAAACATAAACATTAGGTCAATCACGTGTTATTATTATTGCAAGTTACTTTATATATCCATCTCAACGGGGATAAGCAGTTATGTCTATGCAAGCGAAAATTTAAATATCTGGATAATGGCTCTTACAATGCAAAACTACTTAGAATGTTTTGAAATTAATGCCGTAAAACATTGACGTTCTGGTATTAGTCGGACTTACCTACGTCATACAATTGAAATTTACTTTTTGGAACCTATTGCGGGAATTCCAAAGAGTAAGAGCAACACAAAAATCTTAAGTTAAGCCACCACCATGAGTTCACAAATTGGAATACAGAATACCCTAGAAATATTTTAGATCTCCAAGTTTTAAGATCTTGTATTACACTCCTAAGCCTTTCTTTTAATGTCATTGATGCCTTCTCCATGATGGGCTATAATACTCAGGTCATCTACATTCACACACAAGTAGATAGATGCTTCATCCTCTCTTTTGTACAACAATTATGGATCCACTTGGCTTTGATCATATCCACAACTCATCAAGTAGTCTACAAGCCTTTCATTACATGCGCTTTGGGCTTACTAAAGACCATATAGTGCCTTCTTTAACCTGCGAACATAATCATCTTTGATTATCTCTTCAACTCAAATGGTTGGACCATGTACTACCTCCTCTAGCACTGTAGTTAGAAAATAATTTTTTACATCATGTTCAGACACCTGCCAATGGTAGCTTGTTGTTATTGCAATCATTGTTTTGATGGTAGTCATCTTATCCACATGGCTATGAGTTTCTTCATGATATAATCCATATTTTTGAGCAAAACCTTTTGCTACAAGCCTAGCTTTATATCTAGAAACGCTACACTTTGAGTGCTCATATCCTATTGTTTCCAATGGGCTTCATATCCTTCTTTCTTTGCATAATTGTCAAAGTGTGATTATCCTCGAAAACTTTGATGTCCTCTTCATAGACTCTTGCCATGTCATGTATGTATTTGCTTCTTCAAAGCATGTGGTTCCTTCAACAACCTTCCTCACATGTGAATACATTCTAGCAATGAATGTATCATGGGTAAGTCTATCAACTCGAAACCTTACATATCAGACCTTCTTATCTCACCATTCTATTGATTTGGCTATTTATTGTTAATGTTTGAGCTCTCAACCTTCTTTGCATGATGGTTTTCATTTAGCTCATTCCATAAGTCTTCATCTTCTTCTATTTCTATGGTTTAACCTTCACCGATGGTCCTTGCATCATTAATTTGGCTTGATGAAGGACTTCCTCAATTCCATGATGAGTGATTACTTGATTGCTATGGTCCACTCCAGACTATGCACATACCATGTACATCCAGAAACTCTCAAGTGTGTCAAATGTAGTTTTCTATTGTAGCAAGCTTCATAGGGTGTTGTAGCATGTATAAGTAATGTGGAAGATATCTTCAAGATATAACTTGAACTTGTCTTTGCATCAACCTAATTTTAATTAAGGATTCTCACTTCCTTCATCATAGCCCTAGCACCACCTACAATGTACGTATTCCTCCTTTTAGCCACACCATTTTTGGTGGTGCGTACTTACACATAATTTTTTCCTTGATGTCATTGGACTCCAAGAAAACAGAGAATTCATTGGACAAGTATTCTTTCCCTCCATTCGACCTCAAGCATCTTATGTACCAATCATATTCCTTCTTTATAATAGATTTGATCTTTTTATGTAATAAAAAAGATATGAGCAATTCTTCATAGTCCTCCATGATAGTAACAAAGTCCAATTGAGCTCTCCTTTGTTATCTCGCAAACATATTTATGGACTAGGTCAAGTTGATGATAGATCTTATACTTTCTCTTCTTGAAAGATAGTCTCGTCTGCTTACCCAATTCATAAACTTTATAGAAGTATTTAAGATTTAGATGATAAAAATTTTTTAACATTCGCACTAACATCTTCCTTTATAGTCCTTCAATCTTTGAGTATTAATATGTCCATACCTTTTGTCTCATAGGTCCACTTGTGCTACATTCTTGCTTCCATATGTAAAAACCAAGTAGCATGGTCGAAATTCGGCTTCACATCCAATGTGAATGTGCTAACCTCGTTTTCTAACTTTGGCTATCAATCTATAACCTTCCTTAGAGATTTTCTTAAAAAACATTCCTTTTGGTTGAACTTGACCTATAACCCTCTCTCAACCATTTGAACAACATAATCAAAATCCCTTGTGATTAAGGGAACATGAAGATCATCCTTCAAGCACTTATCTTTGGGAGAGCCATCTAACATAACATCACCTATGTGTATGATAGCATGGGGAGTATCTTCACTTGTCTTCACATGCTCTTTGGTTGATGTCACCTACATATTTGAAAAGAAATCCTTGTTGTAGCTCATGTGAGTGGTGCATTCTCTATAAATGTTCTATGCGATCCTTGTGTCTTGTAGTCATTCATTTGCATCATACCTAGCATAATTTCATTCTAATTTGAAGAAGATGCATATTTACATTTACCTTAGTATCTTGAATTTTTCTTCTCTGTTTGCTAGAAATATCTTGCATTTCTTGCCATACTTTCCACATATGAAGCAACCTTATTAGTATTTGTTGTTGTTTTCCATATTCTAATTGTCCCTTCCTCACCTTCCTCTAAGCTTGCCTATTCCTCTTGATCAAAAGAGTTTGCTTCCTCGTTCTTGATTAGGATCTTCATCAAGTCCACCAATTTCTCAAAGCCTCAAAGATATCTCTAACATATACATAGGTCATAAACAAATTGCTATTCTTCTCATCCCTTAACAAATTCAAGGTGTATGCAACTAGGTCATCGAAATCTAACTCAACACCTATGGATTCCAAAGGATCACTCATTTCATTGATCTTTGGAATATAATTATTTATATTTCTAATATGTTCTTGCATAAAGCTATTGATTTCATTATTCAATTAAATCTTCTTGGTGTTGATTCAATGGAATAGACTCTCTCTAGGATTTGGGACACCTTCATCAATGCATGTAGACCTTATATACACACTATGATGGCATTTCCATCATGTTGTGATAAGATGAAGATAATTGTTTTATTTGTCCCATTCAACTCCTTGAAGTTCCTCAGTTGATGAGGAGATGTATTATCATCCAAGCTCGTTCTAGCAATTGTATAATAATGAGACCCCATACGTCATTTCTCAAAAGGAAGCTACAGATTCAAAACCTCCATGGCTGATAATTAGTTTTTTTCCGATTTCTCTTGAGTGTTAGTTTTTTATATGATATGCTCTAATGTACTATCGTCAGATCTTTGATGCAAGAAGATTGAAGAGTATCAATAGTTTTTACCTTTTTAATTCAAAAGCACCAAACACGTATGATACATGCTCTCCTTCTTGAATAGTATATTTTTTCTTTAGTTGGTTGTGCCCCTGAACTTAAATGAGCAATTCTCCTTCCTCCAAGTCTTTTGATGGCTCCTTCTACTCCTCCTTGAAAAACTTGGTGTTTTGAAATTCTTTGGTAGCATTGATGGGAGAATATACACCTTCCCTATGGAGCTTAGAATCATATATGACCTCATAAGTATAAACATAGATACCTCTATCTAGTCGAAATGATGATTCTCTCAACTTGAGGAGTGGAACCAAGACCTTTTTCACACACAAGATAGAATGATTACTCCTACTCCCACAAATGCCTCAAATATAGACTATTAGAATAGGCATGCACACAATGGCCACTCTCTAGTTTAGGATCAATCTTTATAATGCAAGTTATTTCACACAAAATTCTTACTCCTAGTCTAAGAACCAATGGCTCAAAGACAGACTCTTACACTAGGCATGCACATAGAGACCATTGCTTGTTTCAAATAAATTTTTGTTAGAAAATGGATATTTTAGAAATTGGCTCCAAGCAATCTTCAAAAGATAATATTAGCTTTCTAGAAAACCAAAGATTATAAGAAATGGATATGAGATGAAAAGGAAGTTATGCTCAACACTTACAGCTAACTAGCTCCTACACACAAAACTCAATGAGGGGATATGGAAACTCAAAATCTAATTGGGAAAATTCAAGCAAGCACTAGGCATGGTCAGCAAGGGGTCCGATAGCTTAGTCGGACCCTATGAAAGCTTACAAAAAATATATCATAAAAATTCAAAGTACATTGTGTGCATGATATGATCTTGAAAATATTCCCTAAATAATAGGGAGCCCATGTCATAAATTTTAGGATTCATCACACCTAATTGTGCTAGGTGGTAATTGGCTATTAGGAAGGTCCTTTCAAATTCAAATTCGAATAGGAGTCTTCTTGTTTGATCTCTTCCATTAATTTTTTTCCAACTCGCATCCATCCAAACGGTTGATAAGCTCTTGAAGTTTGAGCTTGAATTTCAACATGTATGTATGTATGTATGTATGTATGTATGTATGTATGTATGTATGTATGTATGTCTGTATGTATGTATGTATGTATGGGTGTGTGTGTGTGTATCTATAAAATCATATATGCATGTATGAAGCCATCAAAGGGTCTCAAATTGCACTCACAAACTATGAGCATGAGCATTTCATTAACTCTTTTGTATTTAAGAAAAAATACTAAAAAATTTAAATAAGAAGACGATACTAGATTCTAGGCCAAACCACCATATTTTCTCAAAGTAGGATTACTCTAGGCTGACTAGTGATGATTGCCACATGGTTAATAAGTGGCACCTGAGGGTGAATTTTTAAAATTTATCCTCCATAGAACCTCCCCTCAAGCCTCTATGAGAGATACTATAAGATCCTAAACTATGTTAACTAGTGATCTTCAACGAAGTATACAAAATTATAAGTTGGCACTAAACCTCACATTTATGCACATTTAGAATCTCCCTAAATTGTGAATAAAAGATTGACAAGTGCGTGACTATGGAGAATTTCTTTTTTAAGATAAGGAAGAAGAGAGTTCTCCTTTATGTTGGGTAATCAAAGCATGTATGGTCTTGTGGTGCTTCAAGCATCCCTTTAGTCAAAACCTATAAAAGAATATACCATTTTGTATTCCTCTTCTAGTATTTATCTTATTGCATATATTGTAATATTATCTGTTTCACATTTTTATTTCACATTTTTTTATTACCTAGTATTTTTGGAAATCAAAACTTAGGGTGGGGTTGCAAGAAAGTCACCAATATGTCAATCAAACAAGTCCATATATGCAATAAAAGAAAAAGTTGGAAAAATTCCTTGAATTTGAGCAAATCTAGAACATGCATGGAGCTTCTTTCTTGAATGTTATTGCCTACTATGGAATTTTCACAAAAATGTTTGAGGGTTACAAGAGTTGTTATCATTGCTTCATCACATTGTTTGAGTCCTTTATACATAAATGACATATTAATTGCTTTTAGTGTCCTTGCATAGAGAATTTACCACTATCAAAACTCAAAAAAGAAATATTTTAGATTAGGAGTCAAAATTTGGTTTTTTAAGGAATGTTTTGCAGAGAATTGTTTTTCTCTAAATTTGGTGGATCTCACTTTTCTATGGGTGGCGATCAACTCTATTATAAGACGACCTACACATCAACAAGGAGGACACCAAGAAATTAGAGAATTACCTTGTGATTGAGAGTGAGAGTGAGAGTGATATTCTGATTGAGAGTGCCTCTGAATGAGATTGTGATAGCTCGGGGTGGTCGGGAGGTAGATGCTTTGTCAAGAAGCTATTTTCCAAAGCTATGGTAACTATTTATTCACATCTATAATATCTAAATTCCTCTTTCTCTGATTCATATTTTTTCTACTCTTCTGCATCAGATTTTCTCTTATCTTGTGCAATCTCTTTGTTTTCTCTCCTTTGTTATTCTTGAGTAATTAGAAGATTGTCATTGAGGATAGATTCTGATTGAGTAAAACGCTATAGATAAATAGCTCCAAATACACATATGTTGATATGTTTTTTGCCTGCTTTTCTTGTTCCATCAACTTCACAAGATTGAAGAGCTCTTCGGAATACCTATCTAGTTATTTCATACTGATTACTAATTGCAATGTTGATATCAAATTCTTCACGGAGACTTTGGCTAGGTCAAAGTTTAGTGAGAGTTTGAATTGAGGTTCTTCATGGCAAAATTGTCTAGAATTACAAGAAAGATAGAAGCATGTATGTTATGGAGAGTAGAGTAAAAAAGTTCAAAACATCCTAAACACACATTATATAGGTCTAAGAACAAGAAGGAAACTTGAAATTCGGTCAACGCCCATGGAGCATAAACTCTGAGTCATCATGTCACTTTTCATGATTATCATAGGAACTTTCTCTCTCTTCCAAAACTAATATATTTGCATAGGATACATTTTAAATGAAGCTACATATAATGTTTTGAAACAATTTGAAAGACCCAAGACTTCATCCTAGCTCCAACATCTAATGACTTTTCTTGAAATTTTTAAGCTTGATTGATTACAATGCTTTGGAGAACATGTTAGAACATTGAGGCTTGGCACCTATGTGTTGCACTTTAACCTCTTTATTCCTCACTTTCTTTGTGATAAAGTGATAGAGTACATTTATTTTTTTGCTCCTAGCATGGAAGATAGGATTGACAGATAGATATACACTACTCATGTTGTTACACATGACTTGAAATTAAATGACTTGCAAGTTTAGCTCAGCCCTATGCTTCTTGAACCACATAAGCTCACATGTCACTTGTGCTACGATTGTGTATTCAGTTTATTTGGAAGATATGACAATTCTAGGTTGCTTAAATTTTCTTGGATTTACTAAGAGACAAATCCAAAGAAATCATTTAAATTCAGAATTCAATCAATTTTCTAAAAGCATGGAAGAATATTAGGTTGATCTATTGAATAGTCACTTTTGAAAGAGTGTACATATATAGTGTCTACTTGATTGTGGGATATCATTAGTCATATCACCAACATTGGAGTGTTCATTTTAATTACCTCAAAGATCTTAGAGTCTTGCAAGACCTCCATGTACTATAATTCATATACTTATACATGTACCTTAAATTTGATCATCAGCGATTCTCATTCTTCGCTACTACATTAAACTTCTTTGAATGTGTAGTTTCTTTGGGTTATCCAAATGAGTATATGGTTTCATTGAATTATTTATTGATTAGAAAATGAATGTAACAATCTTCTAAGTGTTGCTAAAAGATATGTTGGTAATTGGGGTCGTGTGTAGTAAGACATATTGACCATATCTCTAGGATTGTATTTGTAATTCATCGTCTTGGTTAAATGTTAGGATCAGTCTTTTGAATAATTATACATATTGATAACAATATAGTTAGTCTAATTTCACGAGAAAACATGTGTTAGATAACAAATTACTAGATTTAAGGCTGTCCAAAAGAATCTGTGTTAATTATTACTAGGTTCTCGATTCTAAGTGATTGTTATGAGCTTTCTTCCATAAGAAGAAGGTCTTCTCTACATGTGCACCATTCAAAATTATTTGATTTGGTATAGACTTTTGATGTCAATGGTCCAAGCTACTATTATCATATTATAGCATATATTTGAAGATTATGAAGTCTATTAGATATTTGAAGTAAAACATAGGCTAGTTTGGACCAAGCATTTGACAAGGCCATCTCATCTCTGCAAATTGTCACCAGTCCTCCCATCAATTCCAAATTATAATTTTATATGGCAACATCATAATTGATACGTTCTCTAACTTGTAAGAGCCACTAAAACTTTTGTCTTGCATTATAGACCATGTATGCACAGCTCCACTACAAAATTACACACTTATCCCTTCCCAATAGTTCACTCTCCAAACTTCATATCATTTATATGCGAAGTTAATGATGAATTTGTAAGTGGTTTTGAACTCTCTCACGACACATCAAGCTCGCTTGGTCTCAAATGGCACAATGGGAATAGCCTATCAAAAATCGTGAACATCAAAGAAACGATTGACTATCAGGTTAACCTCAACAAGAAGTGGTGCTTGTCATGGACGTGGCTTCGGTGGGACATGAAGTTCATGGCTATCTGGCACCCCCTTATAGAAATCAAAAAGTCTGTCCTCTTATGGAAAATTCTTCATCATGGAATCTGGACCAACCTTAAGGCTAGCAAACTTTGTGGGATTTCTCCTTGGTGCAAACGCTGCTACTGGTCTATCGAAGATGTCCTACACATCTTCTTTACCTGCCCAACTCCAACAGACTCTGGCAGATGGTTGGAATGAAAATTAGACTTCACAAACTCAGTTGGCAGCAAGCCCTACTGGGAGAAGCGATCGGCTGCTCCGCGACCCTCTGGAACACCATCAGAGGGGAGGTCCTATGGAAAATCTGGCGGGAAAGATGTGCTCTCAACTTTGGTGACTCCCCCAAGGAGTGGTCAATTGAGAAATCATAATTCCTCCTTAGCAGAAGGATTGTTAACTGCAAGAAATCCCCCCCCCCCTTCAGGCATCATCAAGTTCTCCTTTTGAATAACAAGCTTAAACCTAAGTGGGCCCCACATGAGGGGGATGAGGGTGATTAACCTTCTTTGTAATGCCATCTAAGCTCTGTTAAATCTTCCCCTGCTTTGTGGGATTTGGGGGGTCCTGTGGGCACTAGTCCCCTTCTTGTACTTATCTTTCTTTATATAATTCAAGTCCGGGAGAGTAGGCTAATGCCGAACTTCCTTTATATTAAAAAAAAAACTCTCTCGTCAGCAATATCTCTAGAGTTCTTTTAAATCATGAGCTTATGGGTAATGAATTCTGAGTAAAACCTTACGAGACAAATGAATAACAAGACATCTTCATCATGATTGTCACAAAAATGTAGCATATAGTTCCATGTATTTCTCATTTCTAGCATAAATACTGACTCATTCATCTTTAAAACATAAAATCATCGTAAGAAGCTTAAATATGTGAGCTCGTAATTAAGGCATCAATCGCAATAGATGGTTGAATGTCCCATATTTTATTCTTACGAATTTGGAACCAAATCACGAATTTCGCACCTACATTAGTGAAACATATCTTCAAAAGTTGTCCTCCTCCTTCAATCCTAGTCAATTCAATCTCTATTTCTTCTTCTTCAGTTGAGATATGTCTATATGTAAGATGCATTAGGTTCTACCCATTAAGTACTCACTATAATGTTTGCTTTGAAATCATATAGGCCCTTGTTTATGACAAATGAAATTGGATGATGAATGAAAGAAGGAAGCTTGTACACGTTATCAATATTTGTTAATGGATCTAGCAATAGAGCACATATTCTACTTTTTCTTAACCATGTAGAACGATTAATGAGGAAATTTTGTGGACTTCAGGGTAACACATTATCGTACATGGTATTGATGTTGAAATTAAGATTTAAAAGTATATTAAAAAAAACTTCAAATAAACTATATTGTGCTACTCGAAATCAAATGCGAATCTTCACTTATTTGAAGAATATTTCACTTTGACATAACTTTCAAAGAAGAAAAGATTTATTTTGTTGTTTTTGCATGCATTACTTTTCCATCTTAATGATCCTACACTAGTTATTATTGCATAGCTGTTTTCATTCCTATATATTCATAGAAGTGTGGTGATGCATGCAAAATATGTACTTTCTCTGAAGAATATTAAAATTCAAGCTTCAACCTTGGAGTTTCTAATGAATTCCACTTGAAGAAATAAAGAGAAAGATACCAAGCATGAGAACTTGAGTTCAAATTCAAGTTTGAAGCCCGCTCACAATAACCATGGCCCACTTATCACACTTAGGTGTGCTAAAGGCTATAGCCTAGAAAAAGTGATTCCTAACATTCAAGGAATCTTTTTAAGACTATATCTACACACATTGTATTTTGAATGGGTGATCCTGCATGTATGAGCTCCATTAGATTTTGAGTTAGCTAATAGATCCCTTGCTTAGCAAGCCTCTTGAAATCTCTTGTTAGAAATATTTCCAAACTTTTTCTAAATTCTAAGCTTAATGTATGAATTCTGAGTTAAACCTTACGAAACAAATCAACAACAAGCCACCTTCATTAAATTAACAGAGAAATGTGGCAAATAGTTCCATATATAGAATTCATAGAAATAAATACTCAAATAACACAAACGTCATTTCCTAGCAATACCAATGATCGAATCATTCATGTTTAAAAACATAAAAGAATTTGGATCGTAGAAGGTTAAATATGTGTAGGTTGCTAAGCAAGGGATCTACTAGCTAACTCAAAATCTAATTCAGCTCATACATGCACGATCATCCATTCCAAGTACAATGCGTGTAGATATAGTCTTAAAAAGATTCCCTAGATGTTACGAACCACATTTCCTAGATTATAGCCTCTAACACACCTAAGTGTGATAAGTGGCCCATGGTTATGGTGAGGGGGCTTCAAAATTGAATTTGAACTCGAGTCCTCATGCTTGGTATCTTCGCATGCATCACCGCACTTCTATGACCATATAGGAAAGAAAAACAGCTATGCAAGCATAATAAGTATTGTGTAGGATCATTAAGATGGAAAAGTAATGCATCCAAAAAGAAAAGAAAATTCCTCCATGAAGTAATGCCAAAGTGAAATATTTCTTCAAATAGTGAGGATTCGCATTTGATTTCGAGTAGCAAAATATAGTTTATTTGAAATTTTTTCTATATACTCTTAAATCTTAATTTGAACATCAATAGCAGGTACGATAATGTGTTATGCTGAAGTCTACATAATTTCCTCATTAATCATTCACATGGTTTTTGACAAAGTAGAATATGCGCTTTATTGCTAGATCCATTAACAAATACTGATAACGTGTACTAGTTTCCTTCTTTCAGTCATCATGCAATTTGGTTTCTCATAAAGAAGGGCCTATATTATGTCAAAGCGGAAAATTATAGTGAGTATTTTATACATAGAACCTAATGCATGTTACATACAGACATATATGAACTGAAGAAGAAAGAAATAAAGATTGAACAAAAAAGTAAAACGGATTCTAGATCAATAAGGTAATGCGATATAGATTACGTTTCGCTTCGTTTTCTGTTACGTATGTTCATCTATTTGAATAGGATTGAAGGAGCAGGAAAACTTTTGAAGATATGTTTGACTAATATAGGTGCGGAATTCGAGAATTGGTTCCAGACTCGTAACCATAAAATATCGGACATTCAACTATCTATTACGATTGCTGACTGAATTATGATCTACACATATCTAAGCTTCTTACGATCCGAATTTTTTATGTTTTAAAGACGAATGATTCAGATTCTTGGTATTGCTAGGAAATGAAGATTTTGTTATTGAGTATTTATTTTCTATGAATTCTATATATGGAACTATATGCTACATTTCTTTGACACATGGAGAGAAGACCTTCTTCTTATGGAAGAAAGCTCGTAAACAATCACTTAGAATTGAGAACCTAGTAGTAATTAACACAAACTCTTTTGGACAGCCTTAAATCTAGTAATTCTTGATCTAACACATGTTTTCTTGTGAACTTAGACTAACTATGCTGTTAGTAGTCTGTATAATTATTCAAGAGGGTCATCCTAACATTTAAGGAAGAGGATGATGCTCAAACACAATCTTAGAGAGATGTTCATGTCTATGTGCACACCACCCCAATTCCTTATCTCCAAAATAACTATCCAGAGTGACTCCCTTTCAAAATTTCTAAAACCTTTTGTATGTTGAGAAGCTTCACGCTGAGTATATACTTTTAATAGTTTAAATCTTTGTTCACATCACCAATTATCATTATTTATAAGCTTATGTTCTCTCTAATAAATGTTGGACTACAGCTTGCATGGAGGATTAATGTTTTTGAAGTTGCCCTTGGATATCATTTTCTAAATGTTTGGTGATCATTAGTAGTCAATTTTAAGTCATTCCACCTTGGAGAATATATGGTGATTCTGCTTGCATATTATTTCCCTCTTTAATTCTTCATCTAGTCTCCTAGGATATAAAGAATTGATGAGATGCTCATGCTAGTGGGTTTGGATTGATTCCAAGTTTTGAATCTTTTATGACCTCATACATATATACATGTTTTGATACATACATACATACAAACATACATGCATACATTGATGCATGCATGCATACATACATACATGTACGCATAGATGCATAATAAAATGCATCCATACATACATACATGCATACATATGAGAATACATACATACATATACATACAAATATATGTATACTTTGTCAAATCATAAATATAAGGATAGCTAAAACATGCCTACATAAATACATACACGGATAGATGCATACATACATAGATGCACAAATATAGACATACAAATTCAAATACATACATGCATACATGCATTCAAACACATAGATACATATATACATACCTACATGCATATATACATACATACATAGATACACACATACATTCATACATAGATATGTACATACATACATACATGCATACATACATACATACATACATACATATGTACATATGTACATATGTACATATCTACATACATACACACATGCATACATATAGAAATTCTTTAATCTTTCTGCAAGATCTTCCTTACTTAGTAAGAACTATACTTAAGAGGGGTATGGTTCTCTTTAAGGAATGATAGGCTATATAGGACATTTCTTGGATCTTGAACGTCGTCTATTTTAGTAGACCATTCTAACTCATTCTAAGTAGACCATTGTGAATTGTGTGTCATTCTCAATGGACCACTCTAAGTCCACAGTAACATATGCTTTTGAGCCGCAGGCCATTGAACTTTATGACAAGAGAAAATTCCATTGCAAAGATAGGAAAAACGTCCATCCAAAATATCATCAATTCTAGAAGAATCATTTTGACAAGAAGAACAGTTTTGTTTGGGAAAATATGGTTAAGTTTTTAAATTCATAATGCTCACTATCTTCCTCAAGTACATGATAATGCATGCTTTATTATTTCTCACTTAGTGTAATTGACATGGAATCCGAAAATAATTTCAAAACACTTATGAAAGCACTTTTTAATGTAATAAATTTAGTACATAGTTATCAAGAACTATCTTAAATTCTTCCTTAAGCTTCATAGTTTAGGTTTTCTTGAGATTGATTGTCATGACCCAGACACTTACTTCCATGAATATAGAGTTCCTCATTTTTATGATGAAAAAAAAACAAGAATAAGCAACTATTTGATTGACCAACTAGCCTCATTGTGTATGCAATAAGTAATCTCATGTCGTTGTTGCATGTATCCTTAAGTGTTAATATATTTTTATACTTATGTGTATAAACACACTAGGATTGTTAGGGAACTTTTTTCGCACTTTGGGAGTTCTTTTCCCCTTGAATTGTATATATGCCTATAACCACAATGGGACACTTATCTTTGTACATTCATGTGGTAATACATTCATTATTATGTGTTGTGATCTAAGCTTCTTCTTCTTCCTTGTGTTGTTCGCATGATTCTAGAGATCTCAAACTCGAACAATTGGTATTAAAAAGTTCCATGCTTCATCTAGTGCAATATCTTCAAACAAATCACCTTCATGAGCTCCTAACTTTTGATTTACCTCGATAGGAATGCTAGCTATCTTGGTATTTTACAAGTGGAACTTCTTCAACATGTCTTGCACATACCTTCTTTGAGTAATATCAATTCCAAAATTTGTATAGGCTAATTCAAGTCCAAGAAAATACTTTAGTGATCCTAGATCACTAATTTTGAACTCATGCATCATTTGATTCTTGATGTGTTTGATGCCATTGGCATCACTACCTGTAAGTATGATATCATCAACATACACACATAGATATATCAATTATGAATTACTTCTCTTGACAAATAGAGAAGTATATGTTTTGCTTATGATGAATCCTTGATCTTGAAGGTATGTAGTGAACCTATGGTTCAATGTCCTAGGTGCCTTCTTAAATCCATAGAGAGCTTTGTTTAGTTTGCATACATATGTTACCTTGCTTGGGTTCTCATAGCTAAGAGGTTGAGCCATGTAAACCTCCTCTGAAATCCAAACATTGAGGAAAGAATGCTTTAGATCCAATTGGTAAAAATTCCAATTCCTTGATGGAGCCACACTTAGCAATACCCTGATGGTTGGCATTTTGGCCACACATGAGAATGTCTCTTCATAATCAGCTCCGTGGGTTTGTGCAAAACCCTTAGCCACAATTCTATCTTTATGTCACAAGGAAGGAGATAAGGAAGAGAGGACACACACACACACTCACTCTCAAGGAGAAGCACACACACAAGTTCAGGCAAGTAAGAATAATCTTCTTCTTCTTCGATTACATAAAAGGAAGGTACAAGAATGACCTACAAACAATAATACAACAAGTGCAATATATAAAGACCAGTACATAAGGAAAAACCTAATGTCCGCGAATGAGTGAGCTTGCAAGAAACAAATGTACCATCACTCTCGGTAGATAAATCTAATAAAGCTCAATGAAGTATCCCTGACATATATCGGCATGACCACTATACATGTCAGAGAAACGAAAAAGTGGTACCTGTCATCCTGGATCATCACATGTTGAGCTTGACATCTCAACACTCGCCCTCAAGCTCAATGCCATATCATGTAATCCAATCATCTCCTGAAACGTCTTCAACTTCTGAGCTCCAAGTGCTTTGGTGAAAATATTAGCAACCTACTGATCTGTTCTCACATAAACAAGATCAATATCACCTGCTAATACCTTCTCTCTGATGAAGTGATAATGTATCTTGATATGCTTTGTTCTAGCATGGAAAATAGGGTTCCGTGCTAACTGTATGCTGCTAAGATTATCACAATAGATAGTGATAAGCTTTTGCACTTCCACACCTAAATCTACAAGTAACATCTCCAGCCATGATGCCTCACATGCTACCATTGCAGCACCTCTATACTCTGCCTCTGTACTCGACAAAGCAATAGTGGGTTGCTTCTTACTGCTCCATGTACTAGGTGCGCCTCCAAGTGAGAAAAGAAAGCCACTAGTACATCTTCTATCTGGAGTACTACCAGCCCAATCTGCATTAGTGTATCCATAAACCTACAAATCTACACCAGCCTCATAAAACAATGAATAATCCAGAGTAGCACTCACATAACATAGAGTGCGCCTCAGAGCATCCAAATGTAGCTTCCTGGGAACCTGCATAAATTGACTTTCAAGTCCAACAGTATAACTTAGATCAGGCCTTGTAATTGTGAGATATATAAGACTTCCCACAATTTTCCTGTACATAGTAGCATTTTCCAATGCTTCACCTGACATAGTATCCAGCTTCAAATTCAGAACTAATGGCATAGAAATCGGCTTACAATCAGCCATACCATACTTTTGTAGCATCTTCAATGCATATTGCCTTTGCGACATCCATATACCTGTTTCTGTATGTTTAAACTCGATGCCCAAGAAATAGTGCAGCACACCAAGATCTTTCATGTCAAATTCCTGCATAAGAAGTTGCTTTACCTCTTTGATGCTTTCTTCATTATTGCCACATATAAGCAAGTCATCAACATAAATGGCCACAATCGTGATGCCATCATCAGTCTTCCTTGCATATAGTGAATGATCTCCATCACACATAGAAAACCCAATGTTGGTTAAGTAATCAGCATTCCTTTCATGCCATGCATGCAGAGCCTGCTTCGGCCCATAAAAAGCCTTTTGCAACCTGCAAACATATTCTCGATGCTTTGAATCTTCATATCCTTGTGGCTGGTCCATATATACTTCTTCTTGTAACTCACCATGTAGGAAAGCATTCTTCACATCCATCTGATGCAAAATCCATCCTTTGCTATAGCTAATGCAACAAGTGTCCTAACAGTAGACATTTTAGCTAAAGGGCTGAATGTTTCCTCATAATCAATGCCATATGTATGTGCATATCCTTTTAGCTACCAATCGTGCTTTATACCTGCTTATGCTACCATCATCATTATGCTTTACCTTGTAAACCCATTTGCAGCCTATGTGTTTCTTTCCTTGTGGCAATGGAACCAGCTTCCATGTATCATTTCCATAAAGTGCAGCCATCTCCTCATCCATAGATTTTTCCCAATCTGCATTACCAATTGCATCTTCAAAACAAGAAGGTTCAACATCTTGTATTACCTTTGTCATGTAGGCACAATGGCGAGCCATGTAACTATCATATGTCAATTGTTGCACTAAATTATGCATCCTCCCAGATCTTCTTGGTCCTCGGTCACTTATCCTTGTATCATCTGCATGTGCCCTTCTTACTCCTCGAGTCTTCACAGAGGGCAATCCAAGTTCCTCATCAAGACTCTTTTCTGAACCGCTTGAATCTCCATCAACGTCTTCAAAATCTGCACATGTTTTATGACCAGTAGAAAGCTTTTCTTTACCTTTCTTGGATGTATTTGATGAATTTGCTGGACTGAAATTTCCACGTAATCTTCCACTCCATGGATTTGAGTTCGAACTATTTCTTGGTGATGCATCCGGTCCACTTAAAACCTGAGATTCTACACTCGATTTTTAGCATTTTCTTTGTCATTTGGTTCAAGACTCAGTCCTTCTTTGGTATCTGCATAGAAGCTTGAAATTTCATCAAACACCACATCTCTGCTCACCTTTACCTGTCGTGTGAGTGGGTTATAACATTTATATCCCTTTTACTCAAGGGATTTTCCGATGAAGACACACTTTTTTGCTTTTGGATCAAGCTTCGTCCTCAATTCATCTAGGACATGTACATATGCAATACAGCCAAAAACGTTTAGATGTGATAAATTTGGCTTTTTACCTACAAACTTCTCTTCACATGTGACTTGATGTACAACAGTAGTCGAAGTTCTGTTCATGATGTATATAGAAGTATGCACAACCTCTTCCCAATAACAATGAGGCATATTCTTCTCATCCATTAAGGCTCTTGTTGTTTCTGCAATATGTCTATATTTGCGTTTAGCAACACCATTTTGTTGTGGTGTGTACCTGCATGAAAACTAACACCGAATTCCATGATTTTTTAGAAAACTCTTGAACTCATTTGACATGTATTCACCTCCTCCATCAGATCTTAATGTTTGAATGTATTTCCCTGTCTGCTTTTCCACCATAAGTCTAAAATTCTGGAAGTGAGTGAACACCTCGCTCTTCTATTTCATGAAATATACCCTTACTTTGCGTGTATGGTCATCAATGAAAGTAACATAAAACCTACAACCGCCCATAAATGTGGTCTTTGTTGAACCCCAAACATCAGTATGTACTACTTCTAATACATTCTCACAAACATGCTTGTCATGTGGAAATGATGCTCTTGTCCATTTACCAAATTGACATGTTGCACATACATTTTGCATTTCTGTGACTTTGAAATTTGGTAGTCCATGGACAATCTCCTTTGACTGCATCAGTTTCAGCCTTTGCAAGTTTGCATGCCCAATCCGTTTGTGCCACATCTTTATATCTGCATAACTCATGCACCTTTTGCAAACATGGCTACATTCATTTCAGGAATCTTCACATTTAAGGTGAACATCCTACCCACTTTGTTTCCTTTGGCAACCAATCGTCCATCCTACTTGTACTCTTCTACATATAATCCATCAGCATTGAACCTGACTTGTAATCCCTGGTCAACCATTTGTCCAATAGAAACCAGATTCTTTGTTATATTTGGAACATGCAGCACATCAACAAGATGTTTTACCTTCTTGTCCTCCATAGACAATGCCATTTTTCATGTATGCTCAATAGGATGCGATATATCATCACCTGTTTCAACATATCCAAGAACTGGCATTTTCTGCAAACTACTAAACCATTCTGCATGACTGGTCATGTGATTTGAAGCACTTGAATCAACATACCAGACATTATCATTCGTATTTGAAACACCAGCAGACATCAGATTCATCGCATGTGATGTTGAACCATAAACAACTTCTCAGAATCATCTGCACTTGTGGATGCATAATTGTTTTGCTGCCTTCTGTTATTTTGATTCTTCAACATGCAATCACGTTCAAAGTGTCCAGGTTTACCACAATTCCAACATCCTTTACTATCATTACCTGAATCATTTCTTTGGAAATTTCGACGACCTCTTTGGCTCCCCCTGCCTTGAAACTGTCCTCTTCCTCCTGCATAATTTTGTTCTTGACCTTGATCTTGGTTACTATTTCCTCTTCCACTTCCAAAACCTCTACCTCTGCCTCTTCCTCTGCCAGAGTAGAATACGTGCTGAGAACTGGGCTTTCCTTGGGAGTTTGAATCCTCATCAAGATTCTTTTCTTCAATAATTAGCATAGATACCAAATCAGCAAAATTTGGAATATTTTCCCTGGTTTGTGTAGAAGTTCTAAACTGCTTATATGCAGCTCCTAAACCATGAAGGCACGCTTCCACCTTATCATCATCATCTACATTCACACCAATAGATGCAAGTGACACATATGCTTTTGATTTTTAGAGTGTAGTCACTTACCGACATGCTCTTTTTCTCCAATGTATGAAGCTCGATCTTGAATTGCAATTTACGTGCCTTTGTATTGGCCTCGTATCAAGTGACCAAACTATTCCAAGGCTCTTTTGGAGTCTTGGCATCTTGTATGTGTCCAATCATGCTATCTTGTATGCTAACAGATAGCTAATACATTAACTTTCATGCTCCTTGATTCCATTCCTCATATGCTCTTAGCTCTTGTGCAGTACGATTCCTTTCTCGTAACTGCGAAGCATTTTCATTCTCTCCTTCTATGTACTTCCAGTAGCCTTTTCCCATCAGTAAATTTGTCATTCTAAATTTCCAAGCATGGAAGTTGTTCTTGTCCAACTCATCCCTCATAACCTGACTTATTCCATCTGCATTTGCCATTTTTGCAACAATTCACAACACCGCAACATACTACAAGCAGCACTTCTGCTTGAACACTGTCCCACTATGACGTGATAGTTCGATCTCAGAAAAACACAGTTTTCGTGTATCAACAATACACGGAATCGTTTGAAATTTTGGATCTGGAATATATGAGTGTCATCGAACACAACGCAAGTTATAGTTTCTAAAATTGACCTGGTTTTTTTTGTGGGCCCCACCTTGTGGGTTCGAAACGGAGGTTGAGATGGCTCCGAAACTTTGATGTGACAAAAACAAGTGACCTTAAAGGGATAAGTCTCGAAAATATTTTGAGGTCTTCTACCTTCACACCGATTTTCATAGCAAACAGAGGTCATTTGTGAAATCGTGTTTTCTCCACGCCTTGCCGCGTACTCTTCACTGTCGCCTTCTCCACGAGCTCTCTATAGCCACGCTAGCTCTGATACCATGTCACGAGGAAGGACATAAGGAAGAGAGCTCAAACACACACTCTCTCTCAAGGAGAAGCATTTGAGTGCTTCTATTTCTTCATCCATAGCTTCCTTCTTATTTGCCTTGGTCTCTGCCTCTTCATATGAAGTAGATACTTCACATGATAAATCCTTAGCAAGATAAACCGAGTGCTTAGTAACTAAAGAGGTGTCATACCCATATGTGATTGTCTTCTTCCTCTCCCTTTGTGATCTTCTAATTTCTTGGTTGAATGATTCAGGTATGCCTTCCAACCTCTTCATCTTGACCTTCCCCTTTGATTTTCATGCTTTGAATTCTTCTAGGCTGATGACGTCCTCATCATCTGATTCGATGTCTTCAATTTGGCTTGGCTCCTCCTTGGTGAGGCTTGGAAACTCCTATTCCAAGTCATATGGCAACTTAACCTTCCTGCATTCATTTTTCAGACCAAGAATCATTCTCATCAAACACAACATCTCTACTGACCATAAAACCTTTGTTGGATGGATTATAAAACCTGTATCCTTTCTGATTTAAATCATACCCTATGAAGATGCATTTCTCTGCCCTGGGGTCTAGGTTACCTCTGATTTGAGATGGGATATGTACATAAGCAACACATCGAAAGATCTTGCAATGATCAAGTGATGGCCTCCTACCATGCCATGCTTCATATGGGGTCATCCCATCAAGTGATTTGGATGGCCACCTGTTAATGAGATAAGTGGCAATAGATACACTCTCTACCCCCAAATAATTAGGTAACCTTTTCTCATTTAGCATTGATCTAGTTGTTTCAAGAATCAACCTATTTCTCCTCTCTGCCCCCCCAATTTTCTCAGGGGTATACCTTGTTGTAATTTCCCTTCTGATTCCTCTATCCTGCAAGAATGCATCAAATTCATTTAAGAAGTACTCCCCTCCACTATCTTACCTAAGTCTTTTTAGACGTCTTCCTGTTTGGTTTTCCACAAGTGCAAGATACTTCTTAAAGCAATTGAACACTCCATCTTTGTGCTTCATAAAATACAAGATAGTGCACCTACTCAAATCATCAATGAAAGATACATAATACCTTGAGCCTCAAATAGAAGGATCCTTGCTTCCCCACACATTTGTGGGGACAAGCTCCATATAATCCTCATGCATCTAGCCTTTCTTTGAGAAGGGTAACCTGTGAGATTTACCAAACTGACATGCACTACATTTATAGATCATGTGTTTTTTGGATACGTTAGGTATCCCAAGCACACATTGATCTCTACATACATTCATACATAGATATGTACATACATACATACATGCATACATACATACATACATACATACATACATACATACATATGTACATATGTACATATATACATACATACACACATGCATACATATAGAAATTCTTTAATCTTTCTGCAAGATCTTCCTTACTTAGTAAGAACTATACTTAAGAGGGGTATGGTTCTCTTTTAGGAATGATAGCCTATATAGGACATTTCTTGGATCTTGAACGTCGTCTATTTTTAGTAGACCATTCTAACTCATTCTAAGTAGACCATTGTGAATTGTGTGTCATTCTCAATGGACCACTCTAAGTCCACAGTAACATATGCTTTTGAGCAGCAGGCCATTGAACTTTATGACAAAAGAAAATTCCATTGCAAAGATAGGAAAAACGTCCATCCAAAATATCATCAATTCTAGAAGAATCATTTCGACAAGAAGAACAGTTTTGTTTGGGAAAATATGGTTAAGTTTTTAAATTCATAATGCTCACTATCTTCCTCAAGTACATGATAATGCATGCTTTATTATTTCTCACTTAGTGTAATTGACATGGAATCCGAAAATAATTTCAAAACACTTATGAAAGCACTTTTTAATGTAATAAATTTAGTACATAGTTATCAAGAACTATCTTAAATTCTTCCTTAAGCTTCATAGTTTAGGTTTTCTTGAGATTGATTGTCATGACCCAGACACTTACTTCCATGAATATAGAGTTCCTCATTTTTATGATGAAAAAAAAAACAAGAATAAGCAACTATTTGATTGACCAACTAGCCTCATTGTGTATGCAATAAGTAATCTCATGTCGTTGTTGCATGTATCCTTAAGTGTTAATATATTTTTATACTTATGTGTATAAACACACTAGGATTGTTAGGGAACTTTTTTCGCACTTTGGGAGTTCTTTTCCCCTTGAATTGTATATATGCCTATAACCACAATGGGACACTTATCTTTGTACATTCATGTGGTAATACATTCATTATTATGTGTTGTGATCTAAGCTTCTTCTTCTTCCTTGTGTTGTTCGCATGATTCTAGAGATCTCAAACTCGAACAATTGGTATTAAAAAGTTCCATGCTTCATCTAGTGCAATATCTTCAAACAAATCACCTTCATGAGCTCCTAACTTTTGATTTACCTCGATAGTAATGCTAGCTATCTTGGTATTTTACAAGTGGAACTTCTTCAACATGTCTTGCACATACCTTCTTTGAGTAATATCAATTCCAAAATTTGTATAGGCTAATTCAAGTCCAAGAAAATACTTTAGTGATCCTAGATCACTAATTTTGAGCTCATGGATCATTTGATTCTTGATGTGTTTGATGCCATTGGCATCACTACCTGTAAGTATGATATCATCAACATACACACATAGATATATCAATTATGAATTACTTCTCTTGACAAATAGAGAAGTATATGTTTTGCTTATGATGAATCCTTGATCTTGAAGGTATGTAGTGAACCTATGGTTCAATGTCCTAGGTGCCTTCTTAAATCCATAGAGAGCTTTGTTTAGTTTGCATACATATGTTACCTTGCTTGGGTTCTCATAGCTAAGAGGTTGAGCCATGTAAACCTCCTCTGAAATCCAAACATTGAGGAAAGAATGCTTTAGATCCAATTGGTAAAAATTCCAATTCCTTGATGGAGCCACACTTAGCAATACCCTGATGGTTGGCATTTTGGCCACACATGAGAATGTCTCTTCATAATCAGCTCCGTGGGTTTGTGCAAAACCCTTAGCCACAATTCTATCTTTATGTCACAAGGAAGGAGATAAGGAAGAGAGGACACACACACACACTCACTCTCAAGGAGAAGCACACACACAAGTTCAGGCAAGTAAGAATAATCTTCTTCTTCTTCGATTACATAAAAGGAAGGTACAAGAATGACCTACAAACAATAATACAACAAGTGCAATATATAAAGACCAGTACATAAGGAAAAACCTAATGTCCGTGAATGAGTGAGCTTGCAAGAAACAAATGTACCATCACTCTAGGTAGATAAATCTAATAAAGCTCAATGAAGTATCCCTGACATATATCGGCATGACCACTATACATGTCAGAGAAACGAAAAAGTGGTACATGTCATCCTGGATCATCACATGTTGAGCTTGACATCTCAACACTCGCCCTCAAGCTCAATGCCATATCATGTAATCCAATCATCTCCTGAAACGTCTTCAACTTCTGAGCTCCAAGTGCTTTGGTGAAAATATTAGCAACCTACTGATCTGTTCTCACATAAACAAGATCAATATCACCTGCTAATACCTTCTCTGTGATGAAGTGATAATGTATCTTGATATGCTTTGTTCTAGCATGGAAAATAGGGTTCCGTGCTAACTGTATGCTGCTAAGATTATCACAATAGATAGTGATAAGCTTTTGCACTTCCACACCTAAATCTACAAGTAACATCTCCAGCCATGATGCCTCACATGCTACCATTGCAGCACCTCTATACTCTGCCTCTGTACTCGACAAAGCAATAGTGGGTTGCTTCTTACTGCTCCATGTAATAGCTGCACCTCCAAGTGAGGAAAGAAAGCCACTAGTACATCTTCTATCTGGAGTACTACCAGCCCAATCTGCATCAGTGTATCCATAAACCTACAAATCTACACCAGCCTCATAAAACAATGCATAATCCAGAGTAGCACTCACATAACATAGAGTGCGCCTCAGAGCATCCAAATGTAGCTTCCTGGGAACCTGCATAAATTGACTTTCAAGTCCAACAGTATAACTTAGATCAGGCCTTGTAATTGTGAGATATATAAGACTTCCCACAATTTTCCTGTACATAGTAGCATTTTCCAATGCTTCACCTGACATAGTATCCAGCTTCAAATTCAGAACTAATGGCATAGAAATCGGCTTACAATCAGCCATACCATACTTTTGTAGCATCTTCAATGCATATTGCCTTTGCGACATCCATATACCTGTTTCTGTATGTTTAAACTCGATGCCCAAGAAATAGTGCAGCACACCAAGACCTTTCATGTCAAATTCCTGCATAAGAAGTTGCTTTACCTCTTTGATGCTTTCTTCATTATTGCCACATATAAGCAAGTCATCAACATAAATGGCCACAATCGTGATGCCATCATCAGTCTTCCTTGCATATAGTGAATGATCTCCATCACACATAGAAAACCCAATGTTGGTTAAGTAATCAGCATTCCTTTCATGCCATGCATGCAGAGCCTGCTTCGGCCCATAAAAAGCCTTTTGCCACCTGCAAACATATTCTCGATGCTTTGAATCTTCATATCCTTGTGGCTGGTCCATATATACTTCTTCTTGTAACTCACCATGTAGGAAAGCATTCTTCACATCCATCTGATGCAAAATCCATCCTTTGCTATAGCTAATGCAACAAGTGTCCTAACAGTAGACATTTTAGCTAAAGGGCTGAATGTTTCCTCATAATCAATGCCATATGTATGTGCATATCCTTTTAGCTACCAATCGTGCTTTATACCTGCTTATGCTACCATCATCATTATGCTTTACCTTGTAAACCCATTTGCAGCCTATGTGTTTCTTTCCTTGTGGCAATGCAACCAGCTTCCATGTATCATTTCCATAAAGTGCAGCCATCTCCTCATCCATAGATTTTTCCCAATCTGCATTACCAATTGCATCTTCAAAACAAGAAGGTTCAACATCTTGTATTACCTTTGTCATGTAGGCACAATGGCGAGCCATGTAACTATCATATGTCAATTGTTGCACTAAATTATGCATCCTCCCAGATCTTCTTGGTCCTCGGTCACTTATCCTTGTATCATCTGCATGTGCCCTTCTTACTCCTCGAGTCTTCACAGAGGGCAATCCAAGTTCCTCATCAAGACTCTTTTCTGAACCGCTTGAATCTCCATCAACGTCTTCAAAATCTGCACATGTTTAATGACCAGTAGAAAGCTTTTCTTTACCTTTCTTGGATGTATTTGATGAATTTGCTGGACTGAAATTTCCACGTAATCTTCCACTCCATGGATTTGAGTTCGAACTATTTCTTGGTGATGCATCCGGTCCACTTAAAACCTGAGATTCTACACTCAATTTTTAGCATTTTCTTTGTCATTTGGTTCAAGACTCAGTCCTTCTTTGGTATCTGCATAGAAGCTTGAAATTTCATCAAACACCACATCTCTGCTCACCTTTACCTGTCGTGTGAGTGGGTTATAACATTTATATCCCTTTTACTCAAGGGATTTTCCGATGAAGACACACTTTTTTGCTTTTGGATCAAGCTTCGTCCTCAATTCATCTAGGACATGTACATATGCAATACAGCCAAAAACGTTTAGATGTGATAAATTTGGCTTTTTACCTACAAACTTCTCTTCACATGTGACTTGATGTACAACAGTAGTCGAAGTTCTGTTCATGATGTATATAGAAGTATGCACAACTTCTTCCCAATAACAATGAGGCATATTCTTCTCATCCATTAAGGCTCTTGTTGTTTCTGCAATATGTCTATATTTGCGTTTAGCAACACCATTCTGTTGTGGTGTGTACCTGCATGAAAACTAACACCGAATTCCATGATTTTTTAGAAAACTCTTGAACTTATTTGACATGTATTCACCTCCTCCATCAGATCTTAATGTTTGAATGTATTTCCCTGTCTGCTTTTCCACCATAAGTCTAAAATTCTCGAAGTGAGTGAACACCTCGCTCTTCTATTGCATGAAATATACCCTTACTTTGCATGTATGGTCATCAATGAAAGTAACATAAAACCTACAACCGCCCATAAATGTGGTCTTTGTTGAACCCCAAACATCAGTATGTACTACTTCTAATACATTCTCACAAACATGCTTGTCATGTGGAAATGATGCTCTTGTCCATTTACCAAATTGACATGTTGCACATACATTTTGCATTTCTGCGACTTTGAAATTTGGTAGTCCATGGACAATCTCCTTTGACTGCATCAGTTTCAGCCTTTGCAAGTTTGCATGCCCAATCCGTTTGTGCCACATCTTTATATCTGCATAACTCATGCACCTTTTGCAAACATGGCTACATTCATTTCAGGAATCTTCATATTTAAGGTGAACATCCTACCCACTTTGTTTCCTTTGGCAACCAATCGTCCATCCTACTTGTACTCTTCTACATATAATCCATCAGCATTGAACCTGACTTCTAATCCCTGGTCAACCAGTTGTCCAATAGAAACCAGATTCTTTGTTATATTTGGAACATGCAGCACATCAACAAGATGTTTTACCTTCTTGTCCTCCATAGACAATGCCATTTTTCATGTATGCTCAATAGGATGCGATATATCATCACCTGTTTCAACATATCCAGGAACTGGCATTTTCTGCAAACTACTAAACCATTCTGCATGACTGGTCATGTGATTTGAAGCACCTGAATCAACATACCAGACATTATCATTCGTATTTGAAACACCAACAGACATCATATTCATCGCATGTGATGTTGAACCATAAACAGCTTCTCAGAATCATCTGCACTTGTGGATGCATAATTGTTTTGCTGCCTTCTGTTATTTTGATTCTTCAACATGCAATCACGTTCAAAGTGTCCAGGTTTACCACAATTCCAACATCCTTTACTATCATTACCTGAATCATTTCTTTGGAAATTTCGACGACCTCTTTGGCTCCCCCTGCCTTGAAACTGTCCTCTTCCTCCTGCATAATTTTGTTCTTGACCTTGATCTTGGTTACTATTTCCTCTTCCACTTCCAAAATCTCTACCTCTGCCTCTTCCTCTGCCAGAGTAGAATACGTGCTGAGAACTGGGCTTTCCTTGGGAGTTTGAATCCTCATCAAGATTCTTTTCTTCAATAATTAGCATAGATACCAAATCAGCAAAATTTGGAATATTTTCCTTGGTTTGTGTAGAAGTTCTAAACTGCTTATATGCAGCTCCTAAACCATGAAGGCACGCTTCCACCTTATCATCATCATCTACATTCACACCAATAGATGCAAGTGACTCACATATGCTTTTGACTTTTAGAGTGTAGTCACTTACCGACATGCTCTTTTTCTCCAATGTATGCAGCTCGATCTTGAATTGCAATTTACGTGCCTTTGTATTGGAGTCTTGGCATCTTGCTATCTTGTATGCTAACAGATAGCTAATACATTAACTTTCATGCTCCTTGATTCCATTCCTCATATGCTCTTAGCTCTTGTGCAGTACGATTCCTTTCTCGTAACTGCGAAGCATTTTCATTCTCTCCTTCTATGTACTTCCAGTAGCCTTTTCCCATCAGTAAATTTGTCATTCTAAATTTCCAAGCATGGAAGTTGTTCTTGTCCAACTCATCCCTCATAACCTGACTTATTCCATCTGCATTTGCCATTTTTGCAACAATTCACAACACCGCAACATACTACAAGCAGCACTTCTGCTTGAACACTGTCGCACTATGACGTGATAGTTCGATCTCAGAAAAACACAGTTTTCGTGTATCAACAATACACGGAATCGTTTGAAATTTTGGATCTGGAATATATGAGTGTCATCGAACACAACGCAAGTTATAGTTTCTAAAATTGACCTGGTTTTTTTTGTGGGCCCCACCTTGTGGGTTCGAAACGGAGGTTGAGAGGCTCCGAAACTTTGATGTGAGAAAAACAAGTGACCTTAAAGGGATAATTCTCGAAAATATTTTGAGGTCTTCTACCTTCACACCGATTCTCATAGCAAACAGAGGTCATTTGTGAAATCGTGTTTTCTCCACGCCTTGCCGCGTACTCTTCACTGTCGCCTTCTCCACGAGCTCTCTACAGCCACGCTAGCTCTGATACCATGTCACGAGGAAGGACATAAGGAAGAGAGCTCAAACACACACTCTCACTCTCAAGGAGAAGCATTTGAGTGCTTCTATTTCTTCATCCATAGCTTCCTTCTTATTTGCCTTGGTCTCTACCTCTTCATATGAAGTAGATACTTCACATGATAAATCCTTAGCAAGATAAACCGAGTGCTTAGTAACTAAAGAGGTGTCATACCCATATGTGATTGTCTTCTTCCTCTCCCTTTGTGATCTTCTAATTTCTTGGTTGAATGATTCAGGTATGCCTTTCAACCTATTCATCTTGACCTTCCCCTTTGATTTTCATGCTTTGAATTCTTCTAGGCTGATGACGTCCTCATCATCTGATTCGATGTCTTCAATTTGGCTTGGCTCCTCCTTGGTGAGGCTTGGAAACTCCTATTCCAAGTCATATGGCAACTTAACCTTCCTGCATTCATTTTTCAGACCAAGAATCATTCTCATCAAACACAACATCTCTACTGACCATAAAACCTTTGTTGGATGGATTATAAAACCTGTATCCTTTCTGATTTAAATCATACCCTATGAAGATGCATTTCTCTGCCCTGGGGTCTAGGTTACCTCTGATTTGAGATGGGATATGTACATAAGCAACACATCGAAAGATCTTGCAATGATCAAGTGATGGCCTCCTACCATGCCATGCTTCATATGGGGTCATCCCATCAAGTGATTTGGATGGCCACCTGTTAATGAGATAAGTGGCCATAGATACACTCTCTACCCACAAATAATTAGGTAACCTTTTCCCATTTAGCATTGATCTAGTTGTTTCAAGAATCAACCTATTTCTCCTCTCTGCCCCCCCAATTTTCTCAGGGGTATACCTTGTTGTAATTTCCCTTCTGATTCCTCTATCCTGCAAGAATGCATCAAATTCATTTAAGAAGTACTCCCCTCCACTATCTTACCTAAGTCTTTTTAGACGTCTTCCTGTTTGGTTTTCCACAAGTGCAAGACACTTCTTAAAGCAATTGAACACTCCATCTTTGTGCTTCATAAAATACAAGATAGTGCACCTACTCAAATCATCAATGAAAGATACATAATACCTTGAGCCTCAAATAGAAGGATCCTTGCTTCCCCACACATTTGTGGGGACAAGCTCCATATAATCCTCATGCATCTAGCCTTTCTTTGAGAAGGGTAACCTGTGAGATTTACCAAACTGACATGCACTACATTTATAGATCATGTGTTTTTTGGATACGTTAGGTATCCCAAGCACACATTGATCTCTACATATTTTCTTTACAGTTCTCTCACCAATATGCCCTAAACTTTTATGCCAAATCTCAAGCTCTAACTGTTTGATCCTTGTAATAATAAAGTGCAATATTTGTTGTGTCTTCAAGTTCAAATGTAAATAATCCACCTATTTTCTCTCATTTGGCAATTATCTTGAATCCATGTTGGGGATCCTCCACAAATGCTCCATATTTTTTAAACCTAACTTCCAAATCCTTTTCCATAATCTTTCCAACACATCAAATTCTTGGTGATTGTAGGTACATATAGAACCCTAGTCAACAGATTTCTATTCCAATAAGAGGTTTTAACATTTCCTACCTTGCCCACTGAATGCTTGGTGTCATCACCTATTTGTAGTTGGTGCTTTCCCTTGGGTTCCTCAAAGTCAAAGAGAAGAGCTACATTGCTTGCCACATGCTTTGAACATCTTGAGTCAATTTAGAAGAGGTGTTTATCATTCATACCTTTCATTGAAGTCATGTTCATAATCAAAACGGAATCCTCTTGATCCTCTTTGTAATTGGTATAGTCTTTTCTTGATTTCTAGCCTCCTGGTAGTTATTGTTGTAGTTCTTATTGTAGCTTTGAGTATGATTGAATCTTCCTCTTCACTGTGAGTGGCCACCTCTTTGATATCCTCTTCCTCTGTGATTCTTGTAGTTCCTATAACACTCATCTATAGTGTGATTAGACATTCCACATATGTTGCATGGGGAAGAGTTGAAAGGTCTCCCCCTACCTTGTTTGCCTCCAATCCTCTTACCTCTTGAGCTCCTACCTCTCCTTGCATATTTAGCTTGAGAAGTAGTACTTTGATCTTCTACTTTCTTTCTTTTTCCTTTGTGTTTAATCTCCCCTTTATCTGTCTATAGGGCAGAAGAGTTATAACCTCTTGATGGTTCTCCATCTTTTTCTTGAGCTTGGCTTCATGGTAAAAGAGTTTCCCCTTTAGTGTGGTAAGATCACGAATCTGCATGTCCATGTACAAGTCCGTGGTAGTTGTGAAGCTTTCCCATTTGTCATCTGCCTTGATGCCATTGATCACTTGTCTCACTATTTGCTCCTCATCAATCTCCTCTCCTATGCTTGCCGATTGGTTAGCTACATCTTTGACTTTGGTCACATACTGTGACACACTTTGCTTGGATTGCTTCCTTTGAATGGTGAACTCAATCCACAAATGATTCTTTCTTGCTCTTTTATTAGAAGAAAAGTATGAAAACAATGTATCCCAACTCTCTTGGGATGTTTTACAATTCTTAATGTGTGGAAGAAGGAATTCAGATATAGAGTTAAGTAAGTATGTCCTTGCCAAGCATCTTCGACACACCATGAGTTGAGTCTTTCATGCACCTCTCTTGTAGTTTGTCCTTTGCTTTTGAAAATGGGGATCTCCTCATCTCGTGATATGTATCCATAGAGACTTCTTCCTTGTATGTATGTCTTCATCCTCAAGGACTAGGCTTGGTACTTCTTCCTGTCCAATTTATCCATAAAAGAAGGGAAACCATCTCCCATTTTACCTCAATTTGCTCTGATACCAGTGTTGGGAAAGATGGATGGACACCCCAAGAAATGAGTTGGTACTGCTAATCCCTGCATTGTACGAGCCCTATGTTACTTCAGAGTTGAATTGTATGCCCCTTTAGCTTTCTAGTGACACTAAATAACTCCCTATGTGCTTTTGAGATGATGCTTCAAACACTTTGATCAAAATGGATAAGTGGAAGGAGATTGCTCTCTGATTTTGGAAGCTAGAAAGCCATGTCAGTAGCGAGGGAGTCTCTGTAGAGTCAGCTAAAAAAAATTGTAAACTCACAACAAACACTGAATGCACGCAGCCTTCCTCACAACGAGGGCCATGTGAATTCAGGTGAATAGTCTCAACAGGGTTGCTCCTAGGAACCTAGTTTCTATGAAGCTCAAGACTTGTAAGTACGTGTTCATACCTTGGCAAACGAGGGCCATGTGAATTCAGGTGAATAGTCTGAACAGGGTTGCTCCTAGGAACCTAGTTTCTATGAAGCTCGAGACTTGTAAGTACGTGTTCATACCTTGGTAGGAGCTAACGTACGAGTGAGAGTTTAGCTTGGGCACCGCACACGCATCAGTAATCAAGGAGGGATCTTGACTCCTCTGGTTTTCCAAGAGCTTCTTTTAGTCTCTTCTTTCCACAGCTAAAACAACTGACAACGTTGAGCCCAAAAAAGGGCACAAGCAAAAACAACGATGGAACTCTCGCATGAAGATGATGATGGAGATGAAAAAAAAGCATCAAAAAAGCTCACATCACATACTCTGATGAATATTTCTAACAAAGCATGTGTATTTATAGGTAATTCATATTATGTCATGAATAGAAGACACATGAGGGCCACACTTCGAAAAGCGTGCTTTTGCTTTTTTTATAAATTAGTAATTTTCAATTTTTACAAAAAACATCGCTTTCGAAAGGGATCTATTATTTGTTTTACAAAATATAACTAAAAATACTTTCTTCTAAAAATAACATAAAGCCTACATCCACAACAACTTATTGGACTTAGTACATACAGATGTATGGGGACCAAGTCAAGAACATTCATTGGCAGGATCAAGGTATTACGTCTCATTTATTGATGACCATAGTAGATGGACTGTTCTATACTTTATCAAGAGTAAGAATGAAGTGTTTGATTGCTTCAAGAAGTATCTTGCACATGTGGAGAATCATACAGGTAGATCACGAAAGAAGCTCAGATCCGATGGAGGGGGAGCATACTTCTCCAAAGAGTTTGATGAGTTCTTGCAGAACAAAGATATCAAAAGGGAAGTGACTACCAAGTACTGTCCTCAACTAAATGCAATTGCAGAGAGGAGAAAAAAGACATTGGTTGGATCATCCCAAACAATGCTTGAAGAGAAGAACTTGCCACATTATCTATGGGCAGAAGCTATTTCAAGTGTTGTGTACCTTGTCAATAAACTACCATCCAAATCACTTCAAGGTATGACTCCTTACAAAGCATGGCATGGAAGAAAACCTAGTCTTTGACATTGCAAGGTTTTTGGTTGTTTAGCTTATGTTTATGTACCATCACAAATAAGAGGTAAGCTAGATGAAAGGGCAACAAAGGCAGTGTTTATTGGATATGATTCAACTCAGATGGGTTACATGTTCTTCAATCCTTCAGCCAAGCAATTCACTACAAGTAGAGATGTTGTGTTTGAAGAACACAGGTCTTGGTATGATGAAGACAAACAAAAGGTGACACTACCATATGATCTTGATTCCAACTCTCATCAATTAGGAAGCAAGCATGATACACAGGTCTAGGATCCAAGAAGTGATACAGACGATGACCAAGATGAAAGGGAAAATGATTACAAGCTATGGAAGTCAAGAGGCAAAGCAAAGATGCAAGAGATTGGAGAATGCTCCAAACAAGCACCTAGAAGATCAGCAAGAGAGAAGAAACAACCAGAAAGGTATGGATATGATTCCACATTTGTTACAAAGCATTCAATATACTTGGCAAAAGACTCTATTTCAGAGGGACCCTCAACCTATGAAGAGGCAAAGGGAAACCCTAATTGGGAAAAGGCCATGAAAGAAGAGATAGATGCATTGAAGGAAATGGACACTTGGGATTTGGTTCCAATGTCATCGAATCAAAAGGTAATTGGTTGCAGATGGGTATATAAAGTTAAAAGAAATTCAGATGGATCAGTTTGCAAGTACAAGGCAAGATTAGTTGCCAAAGGATGCTGACAAACTCATGGTATAGACTATGAGGAGACATTGTCACCAATTGTAAAGATGACTACAATCAGGACATTGATACGTGTAGCTGCTGCAAGGGATTGGAGACTCCTCCAACTTGATGTGAAAAATGCATTCTTAAATGGTTGGATAAGTGAAGAGGTATACATGTCACAACCACCAGGTTTTGAAAACCTTAATCATCCATCTTATGTTTGAAGACTTAAGAAAGCATTGTATGGATTAAAACAAGCTCCAAGAGCTTGGAATTACAAGTTAGTTACATATCTTCAAGATCAAGGGTTCAAAGCTAGCAGCTCAGATCCTTCTCTATTCATCAAAAGGGATCACAATGAGGTTATCTATCTATGTGTATATGTAGATAATATTATTGTGACAGGTGATGATCTAAATGGCATTCAAAGGATCAAGAGACACATGCTAGAGGAGTTCAAAATCAGTAACCTAGGTGAGCTCACATATTTCCTAGGTATGCAGGTGATATATTCAAATGAAGGGATGTATTTGACTCAAAGAAGATACATTCAGTATCTTCTTCTCAAGTTCAAAATGGAGAACACTAAACCTACAAGTACACCTTTGGAGATGAATCATAAACTTAGTGTTTATGAAGGTGAGAAAATTGAAGACCTAAAAGAATATCAAAGCTTGGTAGATACCTTGATATATGCTACTCATACAAGTGTAGATATCTCATATAGTGTGGGAGTGCGTAGTCAGTTCATGCACGCACCGAGAAGACCACACATGGATGCGGCTAAGAGAGTACTTAAGTATCTCAAAGGTACAATCAACAAAGGTATATTATATCCTTACTCCTCATATTTGGATATCAAAATCTATTTAGATGCAAATTGGGCAGGAGCTAAGGATTATAGAAAAAGTACATCTCGTTACTTAGCATTTGCAAGTTCGAAGCTAGTGTCATGGAGTTCCAAGAAGCAACCAACAGTTGCTTTATCCTCAACTAAAGCAGAGTACAAAGGCTTGACCATAGCAACTCAAGAGGCAATATGGTTCAAAGCATTATATACAGATTTGGAACTTGTGAGTTCCAAACCTCACATATTTGGAGATAATGTAAGTTCCATGCATCTAGTAGCAAATCCTATTTTCCATGCGAGAACCAAGCACATAGAAGTCCATTACTACTTCATTAGGGAGAAGCTCATGGCAAAGGAGATTGACATTTCATTTGTTCCTATTGAAAAGCAAGTAGCAGATATGATGACGAAGGCACTTGATGGAATAAAGCTTTGTAGATTCAAAGCTATGGCAGGTATTCAACCTATGAGAGAATGAAGACTCAAGCATACTTTAGCTTGAGGGGGAGCTGTTGGAACATCAAGCTTACACTATGCTTGAGGTGGATTTGATCTACACCAAAGGATATCACGTCGAAACAATATTCGTTCGAGAGTTCTTTTTCTTATGCTCATTTATTGTATTTTTGGAGAGATTCTTTCATGGCTCATTTACCATTGTAAAAGCCTTGAGCTTTACACATGTAAAGGTAGAAAGATAGAGCCCAAATCCCAAGAATTTTGGTGGTTGAAGTTTCATTCAATCGAGAAATCAATCACCTAAAGTAGATCAAACTAGATGTTCACTTTTCCTAGATTGTAGGAAAGTGAATTGATTCCCTCCAACAACGATTCCCACCTTCATTTGAATTCGAATTTCACTTATAGAAGTCATGGAAACCTCCTAGAGTCTATATAAAGACTTGAAATCACTTGTACAATACATGGAAGCAATATACATACACTTGTGACCATCATTGTCTTGCTCCTTCAATTCTCTACATCATCTTCTTCGCCAACAGTAATCTTGCAGAGGCTGCTATTCTCTCTCTAGAGCTCCAAACTGAGTGCAACATGGCTCATTGGAATTTTATTAGTGTCTAGTTTATGCCTACAAATTATCATAGCATTTGGTTTAGTAGATTGAAAGAAATCTCAATTTTGTTGTCTCGGGGTCAATCTTTGCATATTCCTGAAAAATAGGAGGTACCACCGGTGAATGTCTCACTCATTCCTATAGCATATTTTGCTTATTCCTTATACTTTTGTGCATTCCATACACTCAACCCTATTTGTATCACTCCCATAAAAGGATTTTTTCTAGTTTTAATCACGCTGGTCGCTATGGGCATTTGAAGTTCATTGTCTCTTCCATAGATAGTAAGTTTTTTGAGCTAGTCGACCCGTGAACCTATCTGTTTTGTATCAACTCATTCTCCTTGATGCTCCAAAGTACATAGTGTGTTTCTTTGCACTTATCACGTGCTTATAAGGTCTATTTTAGTCTCCATAAGCTCAAGGGCTGGTCTTGTGCCGGTTGGCATGACCAAACTTTGTCGCTTCGAACCACACTTTTATATCGTCTACAAGCTTCTCCAAGTTCTTTCAATATATACATTCATTAAAACACATAGATACATACATCCATAGGTACATACGTAATACATACATATATACATACACACATATACAAATACATACATATATATGTACGTACGTGCGTAGATACATACATATATACATACACACATATAGACATACATACACACATGCATACTTATAGACATGCATTAAAGTAATCTTTTCGGCAAGATCTTCGTAGCGTAGTAATAACTATATTTAAGAGGGGTATGGTTCTCTTGGTCAAATATTTTTGGTCAAACGTTTCTTTGCTTGAGGTCTGATAGTAGTATGAGATTCGTTATTTGGAGAGAGTGGAAACAATTACAATGTTTGTTATGTTGAGAACACTCAAAGGATGTGATGGGGCAAGGATAAGAGGGATTATAACCGTCAATATCCTAGTGCACACATTCAAGATGGAAGTTGCATGCATCTTCCATATCTACTCACAAAAAAAAAGAGATTTCTCCAATTTTCCATTTTAACATGTTTTTGTTCTGGTTTTATCCCCAAACTGGTGCGTCCTTCTAATCCCCATCCCAAGCTTGGGAGTTCCAAAACAAGAGAGAGTGAGGGAATGTGAGACGCAAATCTGAAGAAGATAATAAGGTGATAAAGGGAATACGAGAACGATTAAAAGTGGATTAAGAAATGGTACATCTTGTTCTACTCTCATAATATTCTGTTTTCCTCTCACCTTCCTCCATTAGTGCAAGTGTCCATGGATCATTTTTGGTTTTTCAAGAATCGTATGATATTTACACTTGAGATCTACAAGTATGTTTTGGATTTTTGGATCATGTAGAAGCCTTGTAGAGGGACACACAATTTTAATATATGAGGTTTCGGAATGTAGATGGAACATATAAATTCAATTTATCATGAATTGTAGTGAAAAGGGATTTCCACAGCAAGCAAAAACCTCATAGTTTTACAAAAAAGTCAACGATAAGCCACATATCATGGTAACTCCTTGCTAGACACACATGGCAAAATTGACAACTTATGAAGAGAAATTGTAAGAAATCCCTCATTTTAAACGCCATAGAGAGTTCATCGTAGAAAACAGCGAATTGTGTGTCATTCTTACTAGACCATTCTTCGGGGATTTGTCAAGACACATGGCGAAGACAGGAGAAACGTCCTTCCAATATATCATGAATTCTAGAACAGGCATTTCTAGAAGATTGATTGGAAAATTATGCTGATAATATCATGAAAGCCTAGTAGGAGGCTTGTTTATCGCGCGAAACCTTCCATTGCTTTAAGAGTATGCATGAGCAGAAAGGTCAAGAAAAGTAAAACAAAGAAGGGTTATTCGTCGTTCCAGTTAATTCAAGCTTTGAAAACTTCTTTTTTTTCCATGACTTGCTGAGTCTTTTCTTACTTGCTTTTTGTTTTTCCTTTTTTCATGACTTGCTGAGTCTTTTCCAACTAATGCAACTTGCTAGGTCCATTTGCTGTTGACTTTTGGACTCCTTTACTGTCGTCGAATTTTAAGTGTTGAACATATCGGTTGACTTTCGGTTGACCATCTCTCTCTCTTTCTCTCTCAATTCTCAAAGAAATGGACAAAGAAACGGACGTACTAGGGAACGTTTCTGTCAGAGGAAGTTTGGGCAAGTCTAGTCTCCCTTGCATGAATCAAATAAAAGAACGATAACTCGTTTGATACATATATCATGTACTTGAAGAAATCAAATGTTATTATCTTAAATGGAATTAGCATCCAGCGTATAAAAGTCGTTTTACCTCTAAACCTAACACATTACTTGTATTGTGCATTAAAATAATTTCGTATACTTCTGTTTTTTATGCTCCGATGCTTCATTGCATACGTAGTATTCACGTGATTTTATTGATATTTTGTGCGTGTGTGCGGGGGGGGGGGGGGGGGGGGGGGGGGGGGGGGGGGGGGGGGGGGGGGGGGGGGGGGGGGGGGGGGGGGGGGGGGGGGGGGGGGGGGGGGGGGGGGGGGGGGGGGGGGGGGGGGGGGGGGGGGGGGGGGGGGGGGGGGGGGGGGGGGGGGGGGGGGGGGGGGGGGGGGGGGGGGGGGGGGGGGGGGGGGGGGGGGGGGGGGGGGGGGGGGGGGGGGGGGGGGGGGGGGGGGGGGGGGGGGGGGGGGGGGGGGGGGGGGGGGGGGGGGGGGGGGGGGGGGGGGGGGGGGGGGGGGGGGGGGGGGGGGGGGGGGGGGGGGGGGGGGGGGGGGGGGGGGGGGGGG
>MU263430.1:0-43193 GCA_020310875.1 Ceratopteris richardii
CCCCCCCCCCCCCCCCCCCCCCCCCCCCCCCCCCCCCCCCCCCCCCCCCCCCCCCCCCCCCCCCCCCCCCCCCCCCCCCCCCCCCCCCCCCCCCCCCCCCCCCCCCCCCCCCCCCCCCCCCCCCCCCCCCCCCCCCCCCCCCCCCCCCCCCCCCCCCCCCCCCCCCCCCCCCCCCCCCCCCCCCCCCCCCCCCCCCCCCCCCCCCCCCCCCCCCCCCCCCCCCCCCCCCCCCCCCCCCCCCCCCCCCCCCCCCCCCCCCCCCCCCCCCCCCCCCCCCCCCCCCCCCCCCCCCCCCCCCCCCCCCCCCCCCCCCCCCCCCCCCCCCCCCCCCCCCCCCCCCCCCCCCCCCCCCCCCCCCCCCCCCCCCCCCCCCCCCCCCCCCCCCCCCCCCCCCCCCCCCCCCCCCCCCCCCCCCCCCCCCCCCCCCCCCCCCCCCCCCCCCCCCCCCCCCCCCCCCCCCCCCCCCCCCCCCCCCCCCCCCCCCCCCCCCCCCCCCCCCCCCCCCCCCCCCCCCCCCCCCCCCCCCCCCCCCCCCCCCCCCCCCCCCCTTCCCTTCCCTTCTCCCCTCCCCCCCCCATTTCTTTTTTTTTATTTTTTATTTTATTTATTTTTTATTATTTTTATTTTATTTATTAATTTTCTTCTTATTTTCTATTATTTATTTATTTATTTATTATTATTATTATTTTTCTTTTTGTTTTGCTTTTATTTTTATTTTTGACCGGCAAGCGTTCTAGTTAAGAAAAAAAAAGGGGAGAAAAGATTTTTATTTTATTTTTTTTTTCAAATTTTAAATATATATATATATATATTTTTATTTATTTATTTATTTATTTTATTTTATTTATTTCTTTTTTAATTTTTATGGCTCAAACCTTTTAGCTCTTGATCGTGCCTCGGATGGCCATTGTTTTTAAACTTAGAGTCATTTTCATGTATTTTGCACCTCTCAGTTCATTTTTTGCATTAAGTTTTCCAAAATCCCACCTTTTCTATGACTTTTGGTCAAAACCCACATGTTTTGAGCACATTTATCACATGTTTTTATTCCACCACATTGTCCACATGGTCTATTCTCACTTGGTCTTACCTTATGTTTCATAATTTCCCATATGCAACCTCTGTAGCTCTATTGTTTGATCATTGTAACCCTCTCCAGACCCCATAATGATACTCCCACTCCCTCCCTTTACCAATCTGCCCAGCCACATCCTTCACCCTCCCTACCCTATCCATCTCCAACCATCAGCCCTCCCCTCCACCTCCTTTCTACCCTCCCATTTCCCTCCTTTGCTTCTCCATGCCAAAAATCTCCCTTTTTGGTTCTTCTCTAGTGATTGTTCTCTCCTACTTCTGGTGGACTTGGTAGCTGCTAAGGTGTCCCCTTTGAAGATTTTGCAGCACACATTTCATGGTGTCCTTACTGCTCAAAGTTTTGGCTGTAGCTCTCCGAGATGGAGAGCACATTCGGTGGTGGGCAAGTGTTGAGCCCATAAAAGTCAAAAGGTCAATATCAATCTGGTCAAAGTCAACAAGGTCAAGGTCAAAAGTCAGCAAGTGCAAAGTCAAAGTGCTAAAGTGTAGGTGTCAAAGTGCACAGGTAGTGCACAATTATCCACAAAGGGTAAATTGGAGAAAGTGGGTTGCAGGTTGCAGAGGTATTTCTCTGATTTCGCTAAGGTTCAAAGTGTTTTTAAAGTGTTTTGGAAGGTTCAGGTGAACCCTCTCTTAAGTGCAAAAGTGAATACTTAAAAGGAAAACGTGAAGGTATGTGAAGCGGCAGCGTACATAGAAGTGAAAGTATGGCCCCCCAGTGAAAATTTTTTCACATAACTCCCAAGTACCATTCCTATGTATGGAATACATTTCTGATTGCATATCACTCATCCATTGTGGATCTTCACATGCATCTTCAAAAGAAAGTGGCTCTTCATTACATGCTGTAGCAATAAGAGAATAATCCACAAAATTACTTGATGCATGGTGAGAGCTTGATCTTGTTCTACCAAGTAAAGGTGCACTCAATTTGCTCTCCTGCAAAGTTTGTTTAAGCCACTTTGGCATAGATTGTGCACTCTTGATAGACATGCGTTCATTATGTAATACATCTTCAATATGTACATCATGCGTGGGCTGATTCTCATGCTCAGTTTCAGCCATATTTTGACGCAAATGTTCAGCCATATGTGGCTGGAAATTTCCAATATTTTTGACAATTTTTGGCTGAATTTTTTCAGCCATGTTTGGCTGGAAATTCTCTGCATTTTTTGCTCTATTTGGTTGGAATTTTTCAGCCCTTTGAACCTCTGTTGGCTAGTCTACGTGGCCATAGTCAAGGCAAACCATTTTGGAACAAAGGCATGAGTGTATCGAACACATCTTGCGAGCTAAACTGTTGGCATTTTTTTGCATTCAAGTAGAGGAAAAACTGAATTTCAGCAAATACCACATCTCGACTCACAATAATTGTGTTCGTCAATGGATGGTACAACTGATATCCCTTACTTTCAGCACTATAACCAACAAATATACATTTCTTTGCCTTGTCATCAACTTTGTGACATTGTTGTGATGGCACAAGAGCATATGCCAAACAACCAAACACACGCATATGACTAACCATAAGATTATGACCATTCCAAGCCTCATAAGGAGTGATGACTCTCAATGCTTTTGTAGAGCAAGCGATTCAACACATAGTTTGCACACATGACCGCTTTCCATCCAAAACTTATGAGGAAGATGCTTTCCTTAAGCATACATCGTGCCATTTCAAGTAGAGTTCTATTTTTACACTCGGCAACACCATTTTGTTGAGGTGTATATGCACCGTACATTGGTGTGAAATACCCTCTTTCACGAAGAAAAGCATTAAACTCATGTGACATGTACTCACCACCAGGATCCGTGCGTAGAGTCAAAAGCTTTTGTGAAGAAACATTTTTAGCCATAGCTAAAAATGCTTTGAAGCAAGAAAATACCTCATTCTTTGCTTCCATAGGATGCACCCATGTATGGCGAGTAGCATCATCAATGAAGGTAACAAATATACATGCTTCCCAAAAGATGGAGTCTTGACCGGACCACATACATCACTATGAACAAGTTGTAATTTTCTTGTAGTGTGTGTGTGACTATCTTTGGAAAAGAAGCACGATGCATTTTTCCAAGAATGTAACCTTCACATGCATGCTTTTCAATGGACTCAAGTGTAGGCAAATCAATAACCCATGTCCTTCTTTGCAAGTAGAGCAAACTATTGAAGTTCAAGTGACCAAAACGAGCATGCCAAAGCTCCATTTCAGCCATGGAAGAAGTATGAGCAACTAAGGCATTCGAGGTAGCCCTCTTGTATGTATCCATGCGATACAAACCATTACATAATGTACCGGACATTCACGATAACTTCGCCATTGCTGAAATCATGAACCATACACTTATCATCAACAAAGTGTACATGAAGGTCCAACTTTGGCAATCAACGGAACTGAAATTAAGTTCTTCTTGATACCGGGCACATACAATGCATTTTTCAAGAGAATCACACCTCCGTTTGCAGTCGTAAGCTCAATTTCTCCTACTCCAATGATAGGATAAGAGGCATTGTTTGCACACACCACATGTCCTCCTTTAGGTGCATCTTTCAAAGAGGCAAAAAATCTTTTGCATGATGTTATGTGCTTTGAAGCACCACTATCAAAGAACTAATCGGAATCAGCCTCAGTCACAACCATACATTTAGAATGTAAAGAAGAATCATAATGACATGTAACACATGCCCAAAAATCTTGAGCCATCTTAGCTTCATCATTCTTTGCATTTGCTGAATTTTCAGTAATAGACATGTTAGATTCCTTCTTCTTTTTCATTGCGTTTGGCAAGCTTTCTACACTCATCAATAGTATGACCAGCCTTCTGACAATATTTGCATCTGTTCTTCTTTTGCAAATCACCATCATTAGAGGAATGAGTGGAAGAGGAAGCTTGAGGCTTTGGTTTTGATGAACCAAAAGCTGAACCATACTTGCTTTTCCCCTTTTGTGAGATAGCAAGTGCTTGCGTTCCTTCAATCAAACCACTCCTATTCACTCTAGATTTCTCTTCTTGCAAAAGAAGAGACACAACCTCATCAAATGCATACATATTAGGATTTCCTTTTGCAACCAAGCAAAGTGTAGTAGCAAAGCTTTGAAAAGATCCTGGTAATCCTTTCAACAATGTAGAAATGAGTGATGCATCCGGAATGATCTCATCTATGTTTGCCAATTGCTCTTTCAAGTCCTTGATGCGTGTCACATACACATCCACCGACTCATTTTCAGCCATACATACATCTTCAAGTTGCTTCCTCAAGTATGCAACACGTGCTTCATTACGCACGGCATACAAAGAAGCAAGAGTGTCCCATGCCTGTCTCGATGTAGGACATGAGCGAATGTGTGGAACTATATGATGCTTCACTGAAAGCGCAATCAAAGCATGAGCTTGAGCATCTTTTCCATCCCATCTAAGCTGCTCCTATGTAGGTGGAGAAGGATAAACCACTGTACTCACAAGAAGAAGCTCCATCTGTGACAGTAGACTGTGAAGTAGAAGCACCTGCCGGTCTTCGATCTACATCTGCCACTATGTTCCAAAGTTGTTTTGCAACAAGAACATGCTTCATCATGTAAGACCACATCAGATAGTTGGTCCCAGTCAAGCTTATCTTTAGCTTGAAGCATGCCAAACAAGTCATTGCTCCCTGCCATTTCACTAAGGAACAAGAATGTGACAAAATCTTCACTTCGACAAAAATTGAAATGAGTGCTGAAATTTCAGCTCACAAACCGTCACTCTGATGGCGATTCTGACTGCAAAAATGGCTTCGAAATGGGGGTAAAACTCCAGTGCACCTGGTGGAAATGCTTTTGGGCTGCTGAAATTCACACTTCTATTCTTTGAAGTCGATTTGCACTGTTAAAGTGCGCGCGCACCGCGACGCGAAAAATCGAAACTTGAGAAGAAGCTGAACCTGCTTTGATACCACTGTTAGGTGTGTGTAGAAGTGCGAGAGACACACAAGAAGCACACACAAGGAGCACAAACGCAGCAAGACACACGGAGAAGTCGATGGCTGGAATGGCTCTCTGTATTGATCGATGAACTGAATTGAAGTAAGAGCTGAATAATATCCCTAAGTACAAAGTACCACACATATGAGAGTATCAAGTATGTGGTAACATGGGGAAAAAGCCTCTAGCCAGCACTAGAGTAAAAAGTGCCCATGTATAGGGAAAAGGTTCACATCAAAGCTACTCGAGGAACACATAAGTGTAACACCCACGCAGGAGAACATCGCAAACCTTTTCACGAAGGCTCTGCCTCGGGAGAAGTTTGAAGCTTTCCGCAAAGCTTTGGGCTTAATTCCTTTTGTGGAGTGATTTCCACATAGCTTGGCACTTCCTTATACATGAGTGCCAGCTCCTTGTTCACCACATCACTCCCAAGAGGGATTTGTTGATATATTTAGGTAGTGATGTGTGTGAATATACTAGGACTGTGGCGGCACTTTTTTCCCTCTTTAGGAGGGTTTTTTCACCTGGCTTGTATATACGCCTATTGCCCTAATGGGCTACTTATCTTTGTACATTTGCTAGTAATACATTCAATATTGTGTGTTGTGCTCCAAGCTTCTTCTTCTTCGTTGTGTTGTTCGCGTGCTTGCGCAAACGTCCAACTCCAACAGATACCACTGATGGAGATGATTAATCTCCAAAAGAACAAGTTATCCTTGATTTAGAGCACCTCTATATCAAGAAAAACTCATAAACACAACCATGTTTGGAAATCTATTGGCAAATTATCAAGACTTGAGTTAACTGTGAAAAAACTCATCACACAGAAATGTCTACTACACTTAATTCACTCATTGACTAATCAAATGTGTAAATTTTTCAATGAAACTTTATAAAAGGTGTTTTCTAATTCTTGCACAGCTTCTCCAAGTTAAATCTCCAAAACAATCAGTAGATCTTGAGATTTCCTCCAAAGAATGTACCTATGTCTGAAATTGTTCTTCTATGTAGTCGATTTTGACACCTACAACTTCTAATGCATGATTCTCCCAAACTAGAATCTGCTTATTCAAATGGTTTTGGCCACAAGTAGTTGTACCTTTCAACTTAAAGAATGAGTGCTTACTTGCTCAATACTTTACACAATGGACGGAGATCTGATCAAAACATTCACCATCGAGATTGCCATGTTCCTGCCTTCTTTTCTTCACATTTACACATGTAAATGTTCCTATTTAAAATTCTCTTAGCCTAGTTACAATTAGACTCTCAGATCTTGACCATAAGTGTACTAAGTATGAATTTAGATATCTACAAAGGATTTCTAAAATGATCAAGCATAGAAGGAGAGATGAAGAAAAGATCGCAAAACAAATTTCAAAAGTTTTCTTCTATTCTTATGGAAAACATGTGATTGATGAATCTTATACATTAATCACACATTTTGTTGTTCTACTCATCTATTCTTGTTCTATATCTCTCCTTTCATATATGTCCCAACTCCATACTAGTATATTAGACATATATGTACAAACTTGTCACCATTAGAAAGGCATAAGTGAACTAAATACATGCTTAATGTACACGTATATATGAGGCCTCATCTTCTTACCATGCACTCATCTTCAAGACTCAAAACTTTGATCTTTGCTTTATCATTTGACTTCAAAACTTGTCCAAATCATCAATTGGTTATTGTCTTGCACCAAAAACGCACAATCTCACTCTCAATCATAATCAAGAGGTGATTTTCTCATTTTTGGCCATTGTTTGAATGATGCAACAATCTTCTCAAAAAAGAGTTGATGGTCCCTTCTAAAGAAAGTGCATGATCACCCAAATTTAGTAAAGGTAGCACATGTCCATGCATGTAGAACGTTCATTAAAAACATTTGTTTTAGTGGTCATCTACTCTATTTTGTGGTACTAGTCAATAATAGAAGAAAAAAACAATGAAAAGACATATTCGATGACATACACAATATACATGAGAAAATGTATGTTTTGAAAACATGTATGCGCTGACTGCTTTTCTAGGCTCTCTAACTTGCAAATAGTGCAGAGTTCCAAAAGGCTTATTAGAAGAAAAAATGTTAGTACCTTTGAGCCTTGCAAGTTTATAGATTCTAGAGAGAAAATAAAATCAAGTCATTATGTTAGAGAACTAACTCTAGAGCACGAAATTAGATACTTGAAACATGATTCACAAAATTTTCAAAGAGACTTTTATTCTCCTATCCATGTTCTACCTTTGTCTCATACACCATTATTCTTGATTTCTTCATAATGATGTTCAATGTTTACTAAAAGCCATAATGTAGGTACAGAAACTATCGTCCCTAGATTTTTTCTATATACAAAGAAGGATCTATGTACTCATTCTAAACATTATGCACAAAATGAATGAATAACATCAACTTCAAAATGAATTATTTCACTATCAAAAGACCTATTACATCTGCTTCTCTATGTGTGAAGGCCGATTACATCTTTTCCTCTATGTGTGAGAGCCTACTACTTCTCTTGACCCGAGCATCTTCAAGATCCTATTTCTCTTTGAGGGTGGAAAGATTATCAATAATAACTAGAAACAATTGCATTGTATTTATTAACAGTCAATCAGATTTATCATTGCTCCCATTTCACTCTGATATTCTATACAAGGATGGCATGTTTCTCTATAGGAAAGCATTGGGACTAGACTTTGTTGTATGAATCAAAGGTCTAGATTGTTGAATAGCCTTGAACAATACATACAAGTACGCTTCGATAGTATTAAACCCAAGAAGAGGTTCTTTCTTCATTGAAATGCACATATTGATTAGGTTTGATCCCCATGAATAGTAACAAGCGGTATTCATGTTGGAGATGGCGCTCCCATTGTTTTTTGACTTGAAAATATGAACACATAGATTGGTTGGGCTGCTCATAGATTCTAAAAACCCACCCATTCTTTTGAGAAATCATCATTAATAGATGCAGGTAATAGTTAGCATGGGTGTAGTAGATGAAGATAGGTAGAAAAGACTCACTACCGTTTACATTGTACCCTAATAGAGGGATATATATATATATATATATATATATATATATATATATAAGAGAATATTTTATTATTGAGGGGATCGAATTTAATTACAAAAAAGATGATATATGAAGCCTCATAGGAATGTCGAAAATAGAGTGCTCCATATTTGATTACCTACGTTATGAGATAATGCGCCTAAGGAGTAACTCACATAAGCAATGATGTAGAGGTCGCATTTGTTCTTTTTATGTCTAAGAACAAAAATGAAATAAAATATATAATTAGAAACCAATAAGCTCTAAGGGTTTTAGTAAATACCCAGAAATGCTCATTCTATAGTTGTTTCATTTGTTTATTCCCCCCATATACCCCATTCAGTATATCTCTTGCTTTCAAGTTCTTACAATCACTCATAGATAAAGACTATTAAGGGGAAAGAATATTTGATTGAAGATGGTTATTATTACAAGAGGAATATTGAGTCACTTCCTCCATTTGAAGACTACCAAGGTAAATATTCATCAAATGTGACATCCCATGATAGCCTTAACTCCTTTTCTATGGGGCATTAAATTTATACTCTTTTTGTTCACTGACATACCTAAAAGTACACATATCTTTGATCTATCATGAAGTTTGATCTATAATTCACGTAGAATTAATACATAAAAACTACACCCAAACACTCTCATGTGTGGCACATATGGTTTTCTATTGTACCAAACTTCAAAGGTTGTTGTCGAAGGAATAGAGGTGATATGGGTGGTCTATTCATGATGTATATTGTAGTGGTTGCTACATCACCCCAATAGCAAATAGGCATCCCCATTTCCTTCGTCATAGCCCTAACACATTTAGAAATGTACCTATTCTTTATTTATCTTACAACATTTTGTTGTGGTGTTTATCAGAATGTGATTTAGCTCTTGATGTTATTTGACTCCAAGAAATTAAAATATTCTTGGGAGATGTATTCTCCCCTATGGATGGACCTAGGCATATAATATACATATTAAATTAGTTTCTCTACAATAGCTTTGACCTTCTTGAAGTAATGAAAGACATTTGACTTATGCTTCATACAACAAAGCCAAGTCATCCTTAAAGTCAAGTCATCCTTCTACGATCATCAATGAAAGTTACAAAGTATATATTACTTCCAATTGAGTTATGCTTTGTTGGCCCCCAAAATATCTTTATGAATGAGGTCAACTGGATGATACCTCACATAATTGCTCTTCTTGAAAGTTCACCTAATCCGCTTACCCAATTGACAAGCTTCACATGACTTCTTAATATTGTGATTGTAAAGATTTGGTATCTGATGCACTTACCGCTTTCTTACCATATCCTTCAATCTCTAAGTAATATTGTGATTTGGTATCTTAATATTGTGATTGTAAAGATTTGGTATCTGATGCACTTACCGCTTTCTTACCATATCCTTCAATCTCTAAGTAATGAAAGGTCCATACCTTTTGTGCCATAGTTCCATGTATGCTACCTTTTTGCTTCTCTATGTGAAGTAGGCAGTGTCGTTAAAATTTGGATTCACTTCAAATGTAAATAGATTTTCCCTCTTCTTTCCTTTGACTATCAATATGTACCCTTGCTTTGTGTCTCCCATAAAGCACCCATTCTCACTTAATTTGGCTTACAGACCTCTGTCAACTATTTTACCCACACAAATTGGATTATTTGTGATTGTGAGAACATGAAGAACATCCTTCAATAACTTAGCCTTGTGGGAGCTATCCAACATAACATCCATTGTATGTGTAATAGCATTGGGGCGCCATCACCTATCTCCTAATCCCCTTTGATTTATGAGACCTGCATTTGAGAAGAAATCCTTAGTGTAGCTCATGTGATTGCTACATCCACTATGAATGTACCATGTTCTTGAACCTTGTGTTTCTTTGTCACTCATTTGGATCATAGCTAACGTACGTTCATTCTCATTTGAACTAGATGCATAGTTTCGTTGTCTTTTTATGATAAATTCTTCTTGTCCTTTTGATAGCTATGCCTTGCATAGTGACCATACTTACCACATATATAGCATCCTTATGAATTCATATTGTCTCGAGTTTGAATGTATGTTCCACCTTTTCCTTTGAGATTGCCTCTTCCTCTTGATGAAGAGAACTAGCTTCTTGGTGTTGATCTATTTTTTTTTTCCTATCCCTTGCGTCCCTCTCCCTTTGCCTTGATCATTTTCTCTACTTCTTCCTTTACCTACAAAAAATGCTTCAACTTCATTTCCCTTAGCCTTTAAACCCCTAATATTCATCTCCTTAGTGACCACAAAGGCATATCCTTTTCTGATAGAGTTTTAGTATGCTAAGTTTTCAATTACTTCCTATACTCATCATCTCAGTAGCATAGAAAAAAATATCCAATTTAGGAGATCAATTAATTGGAAATGAAATATTTTCATGCTTTGAAGCAGAAACTTATGTCCAAGTCATAGGACTTATGAGTCCACTCTTCTAAAGAAATTTATCATGGAAAGGACTATGAAGTTAATTTCTAGTGCATAAATTTCATAAGGTACAGAAATTCAAATTCAAAGATTTTTTATTGTGGCAGCTAATGAGCCATAGAGAGTTCTTCAATAAGCAGTTCAGATATTCACAGCAAAAGTGATATGAAGCATTCTAGCGTAAGAAGTGTAGTCTTTTTAGGATTTCTGATAGTACATTCGATTTCATTAGAACTTCTACATATGGAAATATTCAATCTTACCTCTAAGTCTTTCTTTCTTTCTTTCTTTCTTTCTTCTTTTTTCTGTCTTCTTTTTTCTTTCTTTCTTTCTTCTTTTTTCTGTCTTCTTTTTTCTTTCTTTCTTTCTTCTTTTTTTTCCGCAAAAGCTGGAATTATACTTATGGGAGAAAACAAGAACTAAAGTGGAAAGTAGGATAACGAAGCATCAAAATTACTGGGTGTTTTCCTTGGGGCTTCGAAACGTAACTTAGACTTTTAATTTGCATCTTTTATATTATTATGTTTCATCTTATGGCCAGAAGTTTCACATACAGAAAATATTGTACAATCTTTGGCCTTCAATGAATGTGAAATCCAAAAGTGACATGAAAAAGCATGCATATAATCATACTATCCTGTGTGGCTATCCAAGCATGATGAACTGTAGGTTAACATAATTTCAAACATATGATTATTCTATTCAGGTTTGAAATTTTCCAAAGAAACCTACGCGTATGCTTTTTTATCATGAACACATTCAAGTTAGAAAGGAGGTCTCGCTCACTCGGTCAACATGTTATTCATTAAAAGAACATGAAATTTTCAGAAAGGGTGATGTTATATGATCTTTGGAGACTTTGTGTGAAAAGAAGTGGCCAACAGCATGTAATAGTCATTCATATAGAAGCTCAGAAAAGGGCTCTCCTGTAGTAATGACTCTCCTATGGTCTTCGATCTGTTAAATTGGGCCCTCTATTCCTCCTATTCAACATTTAGAATCATTTAATGTTTTTAGGTTTAATTATTGAAAATGATTTTTCTGAATGGCATAGCAAGACCATCAGTGAATTCGATGGTCTTGTCATGAAGTGTAGTTAATACAAGTAGAGGGGAGCACAATACAAAGAGGGAAGAGAGAGACAGAGGGAAAGAAAGAAAAAGAGGAAACAGAGAGAGAGAGAGAAAGAGGAAATCATTGAAGTCTTGTCATTAGGTCTTGTTAGTGCACTTGAATTACAGAACAATAATGCTAGTAAGATAGACTAGCATTAAGATCAGGTCAGAAACATCTATAAATAAGTTAAACTACTGAAACACAGCCAGAATGTATTGTATGTTGATAATGATGCAGATGATCTTATCGAAATGAAAAACAATCTTAGATCTTTAACCGAAGTATAGATGCGTTTTTTTGTTGTTGTCCAAACGATACTTACAGTGTTATTAATTATTTATTTCATTTTATTATCATCATCAATAGATTTGCAGGACTCTATTTGCTTTTCCCATAGTAATATCCATACTATTTTTCTAAACTTTGCTTTCAGTTGCTTTCAGAAACTATTTTATAATTCTCCTCTTGGTTTCCGTTTTCTAATATAGATGTCCAATTTTCTCATCTCTCCTCTATAACTAAAGTTGTTAAATTGAATACAAACAAAGTTACATCATTGATGTCATGCCAGGTGATCCGACGTGATAGTTCCTTTGAATTCAAGAAAAGTCCAACTACAGTTACATTACAGATCGGTCTGTAAATCATCTGTATCCATACGATTAGAAAAGGTGGATGAAGTACAGTTATGGAATCAGATTATGAAATCCGAGTGCAATATAAATAAAATAGTGAGAGCGGAGGGCGCTATGTCGCCCATTACTTCCAAGACTATATGCATGTCCTCCCGCTCCGTCTTTTTCTCCCAGGCGTGCATATGCCATTTATGCCAACTACAGCACGCACATGGTCTCTCTCTCTCTCTCTCTCTCTCTCTCTCTCTCTCTCTCTCTGTTTTGACTTCAAGCATCATAATTTGCAAGGATTGCAGAAGCATTACCTACAGGGAAATTCATCCGAATTAAAATATACGCAGTGAAATTCTTAAGATCTTGCTATTTCAACGGCTCACCTGCTATCAGTGTTTACTATCTATATATTGATTGAAGCACGCAAGCTGGACGGTGTCAATCTGTGCATAATTAGCCAATGAATGAACGGGTTGCACATGCGCGTGCCACACACGAATATACGCACATGCGTACATATGCGTATAATTCCACGTTTTGTCAGTTATGCTCTGTCATTCTAGTGATCTTGATTTCCTATGCATGAATATATATTTTCTCAAAGAATTTCGTGAGATGTGGTGACACAGAATAGGAGATGAAACCAATCGTACTTTCTTTCTCCTCTCATGCATAAGAAACAATCTCACTGTCGCACACATTCGCTCTCTTAGAGAACATATGGATGTTGGAAACGCGCGAGCACACACAAACACGCACATACATACATACATGTTTGTGTGTGTGTGCGCGGGGGCTGAGAGAGAGAGAGAGAGAAAGAGAGAGAGAGAGAGAGAGAGAGAGAGAGAGAGAGAGAGAGAGAGAGAGAGAGATAAATCTGTGATGTAAATCCAAATCTGTGATGCAAGTCTAAATCTGTGAGATAACTTCATTTGGTAAAACTGTGATGTAAGTCTCGTATTAACAAAAAAACTAGATTTTTGCACCTCTAAATTTAAAATAGGATGAACCATAAGCAAGAAATGTTTCATTAAACATAACGATTTTTATCCATAGTTACATGTCATAAGTCTTTCGACTCCTTGTTGTTAAGTAACGGATTAACATAATTAAGAGCCTCCTCTAATTATATTGAAATTATAACAATTTTATAAATCTAAATATTTTGAATTTCAATTTCAAAGTTTGACACCAACCAAATTGACGTTGTAGAGATGGAGAAATCAAATGAGGAGTTCAAATCATGAGTTCTGAATATCCAACCCTTAAAACTTTGATTTAGCTACCCAAAAAAATCAATCTTTCATATTTTGGGTTGAAAACCTGACTGCTTAACTAGCTCATCGCATTTGAGGATCAATTTTGGAAAGAATAAATGTAGAGGTATGGGTTGGGATGAATATTTCCTGGTTAATTTTAATTTTGCGCTGTTGGGTGACTGAATAATTGTAAAAGATAAAGGAAGCAAACCCCTTGGCTAAGCTAGCCCCTTCCTACTCTCAATTCTTGCCTAGTTCTTTTTCTTGTCTTTTCTAATCTAGTTCCTAGTCATCTTGCATTATCATCTTGTAATATGTGATTGTTTCTAGTCATGTCTTGTATCTTGTTCATCTCTTTCAAGGGAGATGTTGTAATTGCGATCTTATGTTTCATACTTATGGATTTGGTTTGTTGGATCTCCTCTATCTCTTCGAGTCCAATGAGTCACACGTTTTAGTCCTTGGTTATGAGACTTCCTATCAACCTTATATATTCTTATACTGTGTTCTTCTATGTGGGGTATCTTGTATTCTAAAACATAATTTAGTAAAAATGTGTTCATTTTGGTGTTAAAGAGCATATTCTAATGCTCCGCTGATATTTTAGTGATCCCATTTTTTATTAGATAACTCTTTCGGCTACATGAATTGCGTAATTATATTGCTAGTAATCAAGGCTCACATTTCATATCGAACTTTTGGAAGATTCTTTAAAATTATTTGTGTCCAAGCTTAATTATCTATAGAGAATCACCGATAGACTGATGGACAAATAGAATGGGTGAATCAAATTCTAGGATAGTACCTCCATTGAACCATGAACGATGATCAAGATGATTAATTTGAGTGTTTACCCTTTGTAGAGTTCGTATATAACAACAACATTCCTACATCTACCAAAAAGAGACCCTTCTTTGCAAACTAGCAATATTATCGGATTGATGCACAACTTTCCAATCACTTGATGATCTTAGTTACTAGAGGAAGGCATCCATACTTCTTAGAAACTTATCAAAAATCGAATGCGAGGCTCTACTAAGATCAAGAACATTATGAGATTTATTGAAAGAATACCGCAATAAGAACCTATGTTACCATGTTAGAAATAAAGTGTGATTACTCAGATTTAACTTGAAAATCTGAATAACCAAGATATTTTCCCTTTACCATCCTCGTCATATTGATTACAGCCACAATGTTAAACCATCCAAGATATTGTCCCTATACCATCTTAGACATGTTTATTCCAGCCACCTACAATCTTTAATTACCTAGCACTATGTGAGTACAATTAGTTTCCCATATATCCAGGTTGGAACTACATCATAATTCACCATTGATGGAAAAGATATCAATCCTTCATCACCTACTGAGATTGACGATCATGGAGATATCCGCAGAACTTTTCTTGTTGATATCCGCAGAACTTTTCTTGTCTTGCTCAAATCATTGATCATATGATCAACTCATAATGTTCCTTGAAAAGCCACCCTTCATTACCTATATAAGGATATATGGGTCGTGGTACTCCTTAATCTTGCGAATGATAGTGATCGATGTGAAAAATCAAGCTCAAAACTTAGAAGCATAGGAACCATATTATTTGATAAAAGTTTGAGAACTATAAAGTAAGGAGTCAAGCATGGTATCCCCAAATTCAAATTTGAATTTGAATCCCCTCATTCCACTCGAACCAATCCACTATCACACGTAGGTGTGATGAACCCTATTTTCTACGAAAATATCATCTTATCATTTAGGGAATGTTTTTTGAGTTCATTTATACAAATCATATAATTTTAATTGGTGTGTTCCAAAATGTGTTATCACATTTAGATTTCGATTAAGTTAGTAAAGCCCTTGCGAAGAAATTCCTCTGAGTGCATGAGTATTTTTCCATACTTTGAATAGCCATAGCTCACACTTTGTTTTGCCAATTAAGGAGCTAATTAGCTCTAAATGTTGAGTATCTTGCCTATTCATACAATATCCATTTCATGGATGATTTGGCTTTCTAGAAATCTAATATAGTCCTTTAAAGTTGGATTGAATGTGAAGTGTAAAGTGTGCATCTTTTGTGAGCGATAAAGTCTAGAGTGAACAATGGTCTTTGTGTGCTATTCAATGAAGGAAGTTGGTAGCCTCTCTTGGAGGCATTGGTTGCTTAAAGTAGAAGAAAACTATTTGAATGATATGAATTGTATTGGGAAGGTCTCATAGTCTAGTTTGAGTGTTTAAAACCTCTTAGGTTCACTTCATAGGAACATAGAGAACCATTGATTTGAGTGAATAGAGGTATCTTTGAACTATAAGCAAATAATAGCACAATGGAATAGAACAATAGACAGAGTTGAGTGAAAAATGCAGACACAAAAAGCTGAAAACTAAGAAATATATAACTCAAATTCTCATATTTTCAAGCATAACGCAATTACAACGATAGTGTTCTTCAACCATGCACTCCCAATGTAGAGCTTGGATGGTGATCTAGAAAAACTCTAGATGAATGGCTTACTAGTGCACAATACTATGTAAATCTCAACCTCAGTCATGCTTATATAGCTTTTATAAGGGGAGTTCATATAGATAAGCATAGTCAAGAGATACACAATGGTAAAAAAAAAATACAGTCCGACAATATCTCCACCACCAGAAGTCCTACCATCTCGACCCTCTAAACTTGGGGGATAGGCCCCCTCGGACCCCACAAAATGGGCCAAACCCCCTCTACACTCCCCCCATTAAGTTTCTATGGGCAAACTACATGAAGCCATAGGGCCTTTATTTTCCCTTGAATGACAACCCAATGGGCCCAAAGTTTATTCCCTACTTAATCTAATGGGTAGGCTCACAAAGATCATCTATAACCATCAATAGTCACACATAAACCTCATCTAGCTTAAAAGTTAGGGTTCAAAAAAGTTTAGGCTCTCTTAATGGCTTCTACTCATTATGGGGGCCTTATAACTTAAAGCACCATTGATCATTTGTGGTCACTTGAGGATGGAGTATTTGAGCATATCTAATAGCTCCCCTCAATGTCCACCCTGCTTTGGTGAAGATGTACGCTCCATTTTCTTCCATTGAAATATGCCATTTCATATATAAAAATGGATTAATTTATAGAATAGTTGAATGCATCTCAACCTATCCATCAAGATCAATCACGTAATAATATATTTTTAATCTTTAGATGATCGCTATGGAAAGATGGATTTTGTGAATGGGCCATCATAAAGATGAAATTTTTGTTCGTATGTATATATACATGCTTTATCTGAGAACTATGGAAAGATAACACCAATCTAATATGCAGGAAAAACTAATAAAGAGTAAAAAATGTATATGTGAAATTTTTACATCACTGATATATGAATTTGTGCATTTATTTGCTCTTAATATTCATGAAAGCAGTGTAGATAAAAAGTATTTAAATAAGTAACCTCTTGTTCTTGCAAGAATCCAAGAATATAGAAGCTAAATGATCCATATACAATGCAATTGCAAGGTCCAACGGAGTATTCAAGAATAATACAAGTTCTGAATGATCCGATTGATAGACATGGACAAGAAAAAGTTCAAAACGAAATAGAAAATGATGGATTGAGTAGAGACTTTTGTGCAAAAGACAGATAAGGTCGATGAAGCTAGTGATTTTGAAAGCCATCCTATGTTTATTTAGGAATCACTGATTATTCTTCTCATTAAGAATAATAAATAACTTGAGAAGGAATGAGTTGGACATTCAGACTACGCTTTTTAATGGTGATTTACATGAAGAATTGTATGTATTTCAGCCCCATGGCTTTGTGTTGAAAGGGCATGAAAGGAAAGTGTGCTAGCTAAAAAAGGAATTATCTAGTTTGAAGCAAGCATTACATGCTTCATATGAAAAGATAAATTCCTTCTTGATTGCACATGTTTTTGAGAATAGTCCAACTAAGAACACCTTATATGTTAAGCATGCAAATCATTATTGTGTTTGTGGATGACATGATACTTAGTGGTCCTAATGAGAAGCATATTTCTCTACTTAAGGTTGATTTGCATGCCTCTTTTGAGATGTCAATTTTGGGGCATTTGCATCATTGTTTGGGCATTCATTCTATGCAAGTTGATGGGGAAATAGCTTTGTCTCAAACAAAATATATTTACATATTATTGAAGTATTTTGGTCTTGAAGATTAGAAACCTATTGCAAATCCTATGGAAATGAGTTTATGATTGATTCTTCATGATGATGGAGATGCATTTGATGCTATTCTCTATCAGTAAGTTGTTGGATGTTTGATCCACTTATGTGTAACTCTGCAAGCCCAAGCACATATTCCATGTGATTCACTTATCCCATATCAGTAAGTTGTTGGAAGTTTGATTCACTTATGTTTGATCCCAAGCCCTTCAATTTGAAGAACCAATTGAAAGTTCATTTAAAGGTAGGCATAGTTCAATGAAGATGATTGTTTGTTGATTATGTAGGTTGAAAGTGAAATTGTTGTATAATTACATGGGTCTAAGGGGTAGAGCCCTTGGGTTTCTAGGTGTGAAACCCTTGGTATTTATGGTTTATCTACCCCTTTTAGATGGCTCTTGAACCCTAGGCTAATTCTCTAATGTTGAGCACCTTATGATTGATTGGAAGCTTCTTCTAGCCACTTAGTTTGAACTTGAGAACTTGGAGAGTATTCTTTTAGATTCCATGTGATTTCCTAAGCTTGGAAACCATGTGAACACCTTAGGTACCCATGTGATGGAAGGTACACATGTCCTCTTGAGAGGGACTTATCCCTTGGACTTGGAGCTATATATGGGAGGGGTTGGTTGGGTGCAAAGTGCATCTCTCTCTCTATAGAGTGGTCTAGCTTGTTAGTATTCTTACTTTATTAGTTATGGAGTTGTGAGGGCTATGGAGCTTCGAGAACAGTGGTACTGGAGCTCTAGGCATTGTTGGAGTTAGACGTCTGTAGAAGCACGCAAATATCACAAGGAAGAAGGAGAAGCTGGGAACACAACACACAATCCTGAATAAAGTTCCACTACAACGTACAAAGATAAGTGACATGTTAGGGCAATAGGCATATATACAAGCTGGGGTAAGAAACCTCCTAAAGAGGGAAAAAAAGTGCCTCGACATTCCTAGTGTGTTCACACATATCATTACCTAAATATATCAACAAATCCCCCCTCGAAGTGATGCAGTGAACAAGGAGCTAACACTCATGTATAAGGAAGTGTGAAGCTATGTGGAAATCACTCCGCAAAAGGAAGTAAGCCCAAATCTTTGCGAAAAGGTTCAAACTTCTCCCTAGGCAGAGCCGCTATGAAGAGATCTACAATGTTCTCGTACGTGGGCACATACGCCAAGCTAATCTCTCCAGTAGAGAACCTCTCCCTGACATAATGATAATGTACCTCAATGTGCTTAGTGCCAGCATGGAACACAAGGTTCCTTGCAACTCCGAATGCACTCTGACTGTCAATGAAGATGGTGATGGTAGAAGACTGACCAACAGAAATCAACCATAAGGCATCTGAGGCATGCACACTCAAAAATCGCTATGAAAGCTGTCCTATACTCAGCCCCACAACTAAAAGTGGCAGAGTAGGATGCTTCTTGGTCAACCAAGATATACATGAACTACCAAGTTGGAAGAAAAAGACATTAGTGGACACACGAGGGTCATAACAACCAACCCAATCACTATCAAAAAAAGCAAGCAAATTTTGTGGTAGTGATCCCCCCTCGAGATAAAACAATCTAAGTAGCTGGGTACCACTCAAGTAGCAAAAGATGCTCTTAATCACCTACCAATGCTTGACACCTAGGCAATGCATAAACTTGCTCATCTGTGAGACAAAAAATTGAATATCTAGCTGAATAATGCAAGAGTAATTCAAGCATCCAACAGTCTGCTAATAGACAACACCATTAAATGCGCCTCTAGCCTCATGAAGACTCAATCGTTAAACTTTCTCCATAGGAGTGGCAATAGGCTTACAGTATTCAAGGCCAAAATGATGCAATAATATCTCAATGTATTTCATTTGATGCAATGCCATTCCACCATCAGCTTGCATAGAATGAATGCCCAAATAATGATGCAAATGCCTCAAATTAGACATCTCAAATGAGGCATGCAAATCAGCTTTTAAATCAACAATATGCTTGTCATGAGGACCACTGAGCATCATGTCAACAACATACACAACAATGATCAGAAGCACATCATAAGCACACTTAACATATAAGGTGCTCTAAATTGGAATATTTTCAAAACCATGTGCAATCAAATAGGCATGTATCTTTTCATACCAAGCATGTGGTGCTTGCTTTAAACCATATAATGCCTTCTTTAACCTGCACACCTTTTATGCCCTTTCTGTACAAAGCCACGAGGCTACAAAACATACACTTCTTCATGCAAGTCACCATTAAAAAATGCTATTTTAATGTCCAACTGATGTACATTCCAACCATGATGAGATGTAAGTGCACAAATGCTATGAATCCTAGTCATTGGGCATGTAGGTGCAAAGGTCTCATCAAAATCAATGCCTCTTTCCTGTGCATAACCTTTTGCAATAAGCCTAGCCTTATACTTGTCAATTGTTCCATCCCGCTTACGCTTAAGTTTGTACACCCACTTAGTGCCAATAGCCTTGTTGCCACGAGGAAATTCACATAAAGACGAGGTACCATTCTTCATTATAACATCATATTCAGATTGCACAACAACCATCCAATTTTAGAATTTTGTGCTTCATCAAACGAAAGAGGCTCATGCTCATCGTAGAGACTAGATGCAACAATATCATAGAAACCTGATGCAAAAGAGGCACTATGAGAGCTTGTTCGAGTATGATATGACAAAGATGCATCTAATTTATTGCCACACAAAGTTTGCACTAGCAATTTTGGCATCGTTTTTGCCTCCTGAATATCAGCTCTCTCATTAGCAAGTGCATCATGTAAATTTGCATCAGAAATGGAATGATATGCATCATGACATGAAACCTACAAAGGCTAAGAATTTGCCTCATTAGGACCAGCACCACAGTGTCCATGTTTAAAAGGAGGTAGCAAAGAATCATACATGTCTTTAGAGCTAATAAATGTCTCCTTCATTCATGAAAGTAAAGGTTGACTAGCATATTCCACAAAATCAACATCACGGCTAACCAAAATGCATTTAGTCTATGAATGATACAGATGATAGCCTTTTCTTTCATAACCGTACCCAACAAAAATACATTTTACTGCTTTATCATCCAATTTCCTACGATGTTGTTCAGGTACTAATGCATATGCTAGACAACCAAAAACACATAGATGAGCAAGTGATGGCTTGCAATCATTCCAAGACTCATATGGAGTTATGGACTGTAGTGCTTTAGTGGGATACCTATTAAGTACATATGCTACACACATGACAGCCTCAAGCCAGAAACTATGTAGTAAAACGTGATTCTTGACCATACTCCTTGCCATCTCCATGAGTGACCTATTCTTCTATTCAACAACTCCATTCTATTGAGGTGTATATAGTAATATATACTCATATTTTATCCCACATTCAACCAGAAATCCATTAAAGTTAGAAGTCATATATTCCCCCTCTCTGTCATGGGCAAAGGAAACCATCCTAAACCTTAGATTCCATGTGCTTATGAACAAATTGTGGCATCACTTCAAAGTCTTCAACAACAAAAAAGGACCTAACTCATAGACAGAGACAAGTCCAGATGGAACATTTGCTGCATGTAGGCATGCACATCCAAGAACTACAAGAACGAGTGGGGAATCTTCAAGCAAATCAAGGAAACATTCAAGTGAACCAACGTCCTAGTTCATATTTCATGAAGAAACCCAAAATTTGCATGCCAAAAAAGTTTGATGGTGATCACACAAAGTTTCGAGGGTTCCTACAACAAGTCAAATTCTATATCGATATGTGGCCTGATAGATACCCTGACGATGCATCTAAGGTCAGTTTTATTGGAACCTTGCTCTATGGTCAAGCACTATCATGGTTTGCCCCAATCTTGGAGAAGGATATGGCAGTACTTCATGACCATGAGGTGTTTCTTGGAGAACTCACTGCCACATTTGGAGATGTAGAGAAGAGAATCGAGTGGCAGAAGCAGAAATCTAGAAACTACCTCAAGGTAGTTGCCCTACCTCTAGCTATGCATCAGAATTTAGACAGTTGATATGTGAGCTCACTTGGCATGAAGATTATTTCTTAAGAAAATTTAGATGGGGTTTAAGAGATGATGTAAAGGAGCTTATACTCATGATGCGAGAGGTTAAGACATTGAATGTATACGTCAACCAAGCTATTCAATGTGATAACGGCCTTTTTGAAAGGAAATGAGAAAAACAAATAGAAGGAAGATCTTGGCAATGGAAACCCTTCTAGCCCACTCCTAGAGATGAGTCTTTGCCCCCACCTATGCAGATATATGTAACTAGGTTTGAGCCTCTAACACCACCAGAGAAAACAAAGAAGGAGGGATAACAAGTTTTTCTTGTATTGTGGAAACCCTAACCATATTGCAATTAATTGCCCCAACAAGAGAACAGACTCTAGAGTCACAACCACCCTTGTAGAGTAGGGAAACAGGGAAGTTCAGTTGTAAAAGAGACCATATAGTAGGACCATGATATAAGAAAGGGTCTTATAATTCTAGCTACACCCATAAAAACATGTCTTGCACCTGTCAAGTTAATCATGGCGAAGAAGACCCTTTCCCTTATCTGCGTAGTAGATCCAGGTGCCTCCTCATGTTGCATCGATGAAGGTTTGGTTAAGAAACATGGAAATCTTGTACTTCGGAAGAACAAACCAGTAGTAGCTAAAGTAGTAGATGGTCGACCTCTAGAATCTAGGAATATAACCATGGAAACTACACCATTAAGAGTAAACCTTGGTGACCACGAATCCTACATATGTTTCAATGTAATATCAAGCCTAGTACATGTAGCTATCATTGGAATGCCTTGGTTACAGAAACATAATCCAAACATTAAGTGGGAAAAGAATAAAATCACTCGTCGAGATATCTAGAAGAACCTAACATATGTCGGAGCCAAAGCCTTCATACATACAATAAGGAAGGAACCAAGATATATGATGTGTGCAATACTAACTCAAGAATCCAAGAAAAAGGATCTAGTGGAGCTATCTAAACAATACAAAGGCTTTGAAGATGTTTCTGAAAAGAAGAATGCAGATATCCTCCTAAAGCATAGACCTTATGATTGTACCATAGAACTTCAAGAGGGAGCACAACCCCCCTATGGACCAATCTACAGTTTATCCCTAGAGAAACATATAGAACTACACAAGAACATTGATGAGAATGTAGCAAAGGGGTTTATCAAACACTCAAAAGTCTCTAGCAAGAGCTCCTATTTTATTTGTAAGGCAAACGGATGGGCCTCCCCGGATCTATGTAGACTATCGTGGATTGAATAAAGAAACTATAAAGAACAGATACCCTCTACCACTCATATTAGAGCTCTTGGAATACCTTGGAGAAGAAAAATTCTTCACGAAGATTGACGTCGACGAGCTTACAACCTTGTCAAGATCATATAATGAGACAAATGGAAGACAACATTTCGAACAAGGTATGGCCATTTTGAATATGTAGGTACGCCATTCCATCTCACAAATGCTCTAGCTGTCTTCCAACATATGATGAATGATATCTTTTGAGAATATTTAGATGATCTTGTTGTAAAACACCTTGACGATACCTTGATATTCTCCAAAACTATAGAGGATCATGAATGTCATATAAAGATAGTCCTCGAGAAACTAAGAGAAAAAGGATTATATGCGAAATTGGAGAATTGCTCTTTCCATAAGGCAAAAGTGGAATTTTTAGGGTACATTGTATCACATAAAGGAATTTTTATGGAACCTAAGAAGATTGAGACAATCCCTGATTGGCAACCACCTTCATGTGTTTGAGATGTACAATGTTTTCGAGGGTTTGCCAATTTCTACAAGATATTCATCAGAGATTACTCCAAGATAGTGACAACTCTTACCAAGCTTATAGGGAACTCCCAATTCGCATGGACCAAGGACGTACAAAAAGCCTTTCAGACCTTGAAATCAGCATTCAATACTGCTCCAATTCTAGTTCACCTTGATTCTAGTAAGCCCTTCTTCCTAGAGAGAGATGCATCAGACTTTGACCTAGGGACCATTCTTTCCCAATGTAGAGATGATGGGCACCTACATCTAGTTACATATCATTAAAGGAAATTTTCCCCTCTAGAAATTAATTATAAAATTCATGATAAAGAACTTCTTGCCATAGTGAACACCTTTGATACCTAGCATCACCATCTAGAAGGACCCGCTTATAAAGATACTATGTATACAGATCCCAAGAACCTACAATATTTTATGACCACATGCATCCTCAATAGAAGGCGATCTCGATGAGAGTAACTTTCTATCGAGATTTGACTTTGTCATCACATAGCATCCAGGACATTAACAATGTCATTCATATGCCCTATCCAGAAGATATTACCTTGCACCAAAGAATGATGAAGAGGCCTTTGCTCAACAAGAGAGTGTATTACTCAAGCCTGAGCATCTCCAGTTAGAAACTACCTCTTCAAGCCATCATGAATATTCAGCTGTGAATCATTTGATTCGTGAGAATCTACCACAAGATGAACTATTCTATAACATTAAGCAGAAAGCTCAAGAAGGAAAAGTACAAGAGGTAAACAAGTTTCAGTAAAAGGATAGATTACTACTTTATAAGAACCTATTGTATGTGCCTCTAGGAAAGGCTAGGATTCAAGTACTTCAACAACGACATGACAATCTTGCAGCAAGACATTTCGAAGTGAATTAAAAAAATAGAACTCATATCAAGGGATTTTTGGTGACCTCAAATGTGGAAGGAAGTCAAAGAATATATCCGAACCTCTTACACTTGCATTAGATCTAAGGTACCCCGACATAAACCTCATGGCCTCTAGCAACCTTTACCTATTCCACAAAGGCTATGGGCTTCATTGTCTATGGATTTCATCATAGATCTTCCAAAGTCAAATAAGTATGATGCCAGTCTTGTTATGGTGGATATACTTAGAAAGATGGCACACTTCATTCCAACTACCAAGGCAATCACATCTACGGCCACTAGTAGAGGTCTTCTCAGATACATCTTTAGGCTTCATGGATTGCCTGATGATATTGTCAGTGATCGAGGTCCACCTCATATCCAACTTTTGGAACAATATTTGCAAGCTACTTGGTATTCAAGTTAAACTATCTACACCAAAAAAATCCATAGAGTGATGGACAAAGACAACGAGTGATTTAAGTCCTAGAGCAATAACTCCGTTGCACCAACAACTATCATCAAAATGATTGGTTTGAGCTTTTACGCTTTGCAGAGTTTGTGTATAACAATAGTGTTCATGCATCTACTAAGCAAACTCTCTTCTTTGCAAATTATGGACAACATCCAGGGATGGATATAAAACTCTCAAATCATGTTAAGAACCCAACTGCTAGAGACAAGGCCTAGTAAAGGATGGACATTCACAAAGAACTCAAGGAAGAGGTCCATAAAGCTCAAGAACAATATAAGTACTATGCTGATCAACATCGTGTTTAGAACCCATCGTATCAAATTGGGTATAAAGTATGGTTTCTCAAACACAATTTGCAAACTTCAAAGCCTTGTGCAAAGTTAGGTCATCAAAGATTTGGTCCATTCACCATCGTGGCCAAGATTTATCCAGTCACCTTCAAGCTTTAGCTACTAAGCACCATGAGAATACATCCAACTTTCCATGTATCCATGTTGGAGCCATATCAGGTGTAGCTCAGTGATGAGTAGCACCTCCTTTAATGTCAATCCGAGAAGACAGGAGGATGGTATGAAGACCTCAAGCAAGTGAAGGCACAAATGTGTGAGTCAGAAGCACACCAACATGCACACACATACACACACACGTGCACACACAGCAAGAACAAAGAGAGTAAGACAATGGAATCACTTCTATTACAACCAAGTTCTCATACAAGCTCAAAACTACAAGAAGCTAGCCCCAAAAATGAGCTCTCTAGCTCTATTTATAGTTTTTGACTAGCTTTGGTCCTGTCCAGACCTAGTGTCCGGCCTAGTTAAAAATTAGGTTCCAAGGCTTATTTGAGGGCTCAAACAAGATCTAAAAAATATGAAAATTGGTAGGCAACTACTTCCAAGGCTCGGCAAGCTCGAGGACTCCTTGGCTTGCACAAAATGGAGCCACAAAAAGGGAAACGGTATTTACAATGGTTTTTAGTGATGAGAATCACTTTTAAAATGATGTAAGGATTGGAAAAATTTTAATGGGTTGCCTCAGTGCTAGATCTGCATGTATGTCCATACCTGCTTCTTCCTCTATGATGTCAACACTCTCCCCCCCCCTAGCGTTTGTCGCCTTTGACAGACCTCTGCTCCATGGTTTGATCAATGTACTGTTGTAATATGTCGGTTGCCAATTCTTGTTCTTTAATCCGTAGTCCTCTGACCAAATCTCTTTGCACGGCATCCCAATCAACTACTCCAGGCATGTCAGGTTGTTGCGTGGTGTAGAGCTCTGAGTGCATTGTTTGTTCACACGCGAATAGTTGTAGCAGGTGGGTTGGGCGTGGTGCAAATACTTCTGAGTATGACTCCCAAAACCCCGTGGTGAACATGTCATCAAAAGTTTGCTTGTAGCATGCAGGGAGATATCGAATCCTTGCATGCCATGCATAAGCCACACGGATACTCGGGGTCATGCTCATATCATAAAGTAAGTCATAGTTACCATTGATGAAGCCCCGAATCGGAGGCTGGATATTACGTACATTTTGGAAAGTCTTCAACACCACTTGCATCATTCCAAGATTTTGAGCATCATCTGCGCTGCGACATCAGGCATGGGGTGGAGGCGTGGCATCCAATGTCGGATGGTAGCCATCATGTACGCTACCATTGGTGTGCCTGTTGGGGGTGCGATGGAGGGGTAATTTAGCCATTGTTTGCAATTATTATTGTTTTGAATGTTTATGGCGAATGCCTTCCATGATCTTCTGCGTTGCACTGGCCCAAAGCAAGGGTTATACTTCAAATGCATGGGAGCGTGATCCCATGTTCGTAGAATTTTTGGATAGGTCTCAAGTAACTTTTGCCTCTAGATGGGTTGGAATATGGCCCCTTTTTTGGCTACCTCTGGAATATCCTTTGGTTCGAATTGTGTTGCGAAGGTGGGGTACTTGTTGGTTATGCATTTGATCTCAGCATTGTAGTCCGCCAACAATACAAAATAGGGTTTATATTGTAACTCTGAACTAGTTATCAGTCTTCGAGGGGCGAGGTGCTTGAAATATTCTGAATGAAGTATGGTTTCTTCAATTGTCCTCATGGCCAGCATCTGAGTGGAGATACGTTCCTCATGAGTTGTCCCCATTTCTTCCACCTGTTTCATCCATGCGGACGGGGGCTCCTCATATGTGTCTTGTCCTTCCTCCGTAATTCTGCCTCCTGGAAGGGGTTGAGGCTCATAGTTGTCTTCAAATGTTTCCTCCACTAGAATGATTACTGCTTCTTCTTCTATTGGTTGATCAGGTGGAAAGGGGGGTCGTTCATACTGTAACAACTTGATCTTTAATTCTGCTACTTGTTGTCGTAACTCAAGTACCTCATTGGCCGTGGAAGAGTCTGGCTTTGGTGAAGTTGCAGCATTGACCACATTTCTTGGTTATGTCATTTGTGGTACAAGCCTTGGTTGTTTCTGTAGTTCTTTCACTTGGTTGGGCCAGCTCATCATGTGCTTTTAAGAGGTTGGCATAGGTTTCCAATATTTGCTGGATGATTTCTAAGGGGATGGCCTGCAAGCTAGCAGGGTCAATGGGTGCCCCTGGAGTATTCTCTATGGCAGCTTCGAGATTGTCTTGATTTTGTTGTTGTAATCTCTTGTTTTCTTCTTGGGCAGCCGCTAGGTGTCGTGGGAGTAAGGCCATGTTTCTTTGTAGTCTAGCATTGCGAGCTAGCTGATCTCTGAGTTGGTCTTCCGTTGTCTTACTCATCTCTGTATGTTTGACTTCCATCTCTTATCAAGAATGGTGGTAGGGTGGTTGGTCTAGGTCCTGAGGATGTTAAGAGTGGCCCAATGTGTTGGGGTTGGGAAAGAGGAAAAGTATATGTGAAGGGAAATGGGTGTGTTAATGTCTGGGTAGGGGCATGTGGCTGTCCGAGAGATGGGAGAGACGATGGTGACCTATTACGGTAGGATCGGTGATGAGATGATCTGTATGGGGTTTGGAAAATTGGTTGGAAGTGGTGGATGTAGGTAAAGGAAAAGATGGAGGAATGGTGGTGTGTGGTAAAGGTTCACTAGGGGTGAATATTGGCTGTTCAGGAAGGTGAGTGGTAAGGGGTTCGTTCGGAGATGGTATTTGCATAGTTACATCTGGTTCATCACTGTCAGTTGGGCTGGCCATGTGAACATCTTCTTGAGTGGTGGTAGGGAGTGAGGTAGAGACTTCCATTTGAATCATCTTTCCCCTTTGCGGTCGCGTATCGATCCTTCGTTGGTCATATTGAGGGGTATTACGATATACCATGGTCCTCATGGCTTCCACGATTCCACAGGTATCTACCAAAAGATTCAATGATTCTACAAAATGTGGGTCCACATTCTCCGCTTGCAGCATCTGGTTCACCATTGCTCTATTTGCCTCTTCTGACAACTTATGCCCTTTCTGCACTTGCCTGATCATTTTGTAGATTCGTTTGAGTTGTGCAGTGTAGGCAGGGGCTTCCTCCTCACTGTCCTCTGGTTCACTCCTTTGCATCTCCTCTTGTTCATATGTGCCCTTTGCCTGAGTGTGTTGTGCCTCATCTTCCCAATGTACTCTGCGGGCCACACTATGTGTTCGTTCTCTCTGGGATGATGATCCGGGACGTCATTGTCAGAAAAGAATTCACTCTCAGACAAGTGTGCTGTTTGTAAGAAGCTTTCAAAGTCAAAGGATGGATCTGCTGCCAACGTAGCCATGGATGCAAACTCAGCATCTGTGGGTAGTGGGGGGGCTGATGGAGTGGGCTGTACCATGCCTCCTGATTGTGGTCCTTGGAGATGGATCGTGAAAGGGGCTACTTGTTCTTCTTCTCTATAGCGCTTCTATGGCGACTTCGCGAGGAATCAGAACCTGTGAAAGTGATCACGCATTCTTTTAGTGGGTTGAACCCCTGATTTTTGCCCCTAGAAGAATTCCAACTGTGAGTACTTAAGGGCCCGTGCGATTAGCACATCATAGGCGAGGCATCTATAGATGATTCTCGTAATGGCACAACAGCCATTCAGAGTAGGCTACCGCACTCCTCGCATGCCTGCTTCATATAACTGGTCAAGTGTCCACACTGGCATTTTAATAGGTAAGCTCCCGATCTCTACTAGGTATAACCCATACCAGATCTTCTTATGAGGCTGGGTGAACCGGTCTTGCGCCAGAAATGCGAAGTGTTGAAGGCACATCCGCAGTGGTATGGCGATGTTGGGGGTGAGAGCACACATTTCTTTCAACTTCTTGAGTTTATTGTTCTTCATAGACTCCGATATCAAAGGATCTCGATCAGAGGGTACATGGGTGCCATACATCTGAAGGGCCTCCCTGATTAAAGTGATATTCAACTCAAACTTCTTCATTTCCTCCTGGTTTGATAGAGAGGGCACCAGGAATGTGCCTGAATGATCTTTATCTCCTGTAGCCTTCAGAGTTGCAATCAAGTAATAGCACCTAAGGAAATCTGGTTTAGGCAAAGCTGCACTAAAATAATCTTGCAATCCTACTTTTTGCCAGATATCTTCGAGAGGGGCTACATTTTGTAATGCTTCAAATTCTCGTGAGAAGAACTGAACAGTCCACCAAAATCCTCCAAATTCCAGCTTGGACTCCCAAATATGATCAGCATCTCCCAAATCTCCTGGCATCTCATTGAACCAATGAGAATGCCCCTTTACTCTTTCTGTTAGGCCACTTGGTGGATCCGAGATAGGAATTATTCTCACATTCAAAAGCTCTTCAGGCCTCCCAATTGCTTTGAGTACTAGTGCCCGCCTGGGAGCTTGTCCGTGCTGCTACTGCCATGAGACTTCTGATTCTTATCTGCTAGAAGAAGAAAGGCACATTAGTGTTGCAAAGGAAACAGGATGTAATGGTGTTCCCTCCACAATACTAACATGACAATCTAGATGGTTAGTGGTTAGAGATGAAGTGTTTGTGATAGATGTGATTGGTGGTTAGTGGTTAGTGTCATCCTAGATGCATGCTTTGGATATGCAATGTACTCAGAATGCACCTACATCAAAGTGGATGGATTTACAAAATCGGTTAGGGGGTTTGATACAGGGTTTAAGTCTCCATACTTTGATTGAGGATTCGTAGTTCTTAGAGCTGATGACGGGTAAAGATTTATGAGCTAGATTGTGCTGGATTTGGGACCTTTTGGGTACCCATTTCCAAAAATTTCTAGGTTTGACCAAAGGTGTAATAGTGTGGGGTGTAGGTATCTTTCTTGAGCTATTTACCAAGAGGACTCGTCAGGGTTGATTTATGCTAGTGATTGGAGGTGAAGCTATTTGGGCTCGTAAGCATGCCTTGGGCACCCATATCTGTCTAGCATTGGGAATAGCCTTCATTGACTGCTTAGGGACCCAAATAGAAAGGGTATGTCTAGAGCGTTGGCTAAGAGACTTCTTCGTTTGTAATGCATGATGGTGTGGCTTGTTGACTTCTTTGAGAATCTGCCTCTAACGCCGTGGGTTTTCTCTCTTTCCACATCCATATCTACTTCATGCCTCGAGATACTTCATGGTGCACAGGTTGGTGCTCATGCTTCTTGATCCTTGGTCTCCTCAGTGTTGTGTGTTGCGGAGCCTTCCCTTTTAGAATCTTCTTTGGAACGAATGGGAACTCATCATTGAATTTTGTACCTTCATCGAGAGTGACAATCCTCTGTGCCATAGAACTTTGGACAAGAACAGCCTTGTTATCTTCATCTGGGCTCTTGGAGGGACCAGGAGTTGGTGCCTTTTCTAATGGTTTGAGTGCTTGATTTTCTAATTCAAACGTAAGGCGGTTTTGGCCTGCCCAAGCCTGAAGAAGTCCACCTCTCAGGTTGAGGTTGACTGTGTGATCATAGATCCAGTCTTGGCCCAAGACCAGAGGTTCGATAAGATCCTCGTCTTCACATACTAGCACTTTGGCTGGCATGAGGACCTCTTGAATGTAGAGGGGAAGTTCCACCTCTCCCATGCAAGGGGTTTCAACACCTCCTAATCCTATTAGATATGCTTCTAGGGGTTTTACCTCCAATTGCAATTCTTGGCAGTAAGAAAGCCGAACTGCACTAGTGGCTGCTCCTGAATCGATTAAAGCTCTCATGGTCCTTGCACTCTCTCCCTATCCTACTTCTAGGGTTACAAAGGGTCCTCGATCAGCTATCTTATGGAACCGTTCACCTCAAGCCTCGCACATGGCTATGTGATAACCTAAAGCGTCATGAGCATCAATCATGGGTTGATCTCTACCTTGCCTTCTCAATTTCATTCGTCGAATGCGTTCTAAAGCTTCGGCTTGTGCTTCTTCTCAAATTCGCTTTTCCTCTTCTTACGTTTCTTTGCAGTATTGAGCCGATTGAGAATTTCTTCAATTAAGGGTTCTTGATATAGCTTGACTCTACATCCACTTATGTAACTTGGTAGTACATCACCCTCTAGAGTGGCTAGTTGTACGGCTCCACTTGTGGAGATCCTATTGATAATCATTGGTCCATAGCCTCTTTTCTCTAATTTTCGTGCATGCTACTTCAATGTGTAGACTAGAACTAGGTCTCCTGCTTTCAAGCCTTTATCCTTCACATGTGTATCAAAATATGCCTTTTGCCTCTTCTTGGCTGCATAGATTCCTCCTGTAGCTCTCAATCGTGTCTCACCTAAACGTTCAAGATCAAAGATTCTAGAGGAGAGTTCATGGCCTGTCCAGTCATGCTCTTGTGCTACTTTCAATGTAGGTATCAAAAAGTCCAATGGGAGCACCGCGTTTTGGCCAAATACCATTTGAAAGGGTATGGCTTGGAGTACCGTTTTATAGGCAACTCGGTATGCCCAAACAGCGTGGTGTAGCTATTTGTCCCAATTAGAGCGTTTGTTATTCACCAATTTAGTCAGCACATTGCATAAGATCTTATTTGTGCTCTCAGCCTGGCCATTAGCTTGTGGGTGATAGGTTGCAGACTTCTTATGTACTACCAAGAATTCTTGGAGAAGGTTTTCTATGACTTCATTCAAGAAGTGTGTGCCTCTATCACTTACTGATTCTATTGGCAATCCGTATCTAGTGAACACATTTTCAAAGAAGATATAGCAGAGATTTCAGAGGAATTTGTGTGGCATATTGTGCTCACACTATAGCTTACTCACATTGTTCGATCATTCATTTCCAATGTCATAATTTCTGTGCATTAATACATATAGTTTTCTCATATCTCATTTTTCTACTCTATCATGTATCACTCAAAACAATGAACTCCTCTGATCCATTTCTCAGATGTAGTTGATCATTTGCAATAATTCAAGTTTCTATAGACTCATTAGGCTGTTATTGTCTCGGTACAAAGTTTCATTTTAATTTCCTTACCCAATCGCGAGTTATGTGCAAAACATTTCTCTTTGGTCTACATACTGATAACTCCCTAAAATGTCGAGATGCATCTCTGATTTTCTAAGCATCATTCTCTGAGCATAGTTTATCATTTCAAGTGACATAACTTGCAAAACTTATCTACCCAAGGTAATAAGATATGCCCAAGAGGATTATGTTCAGTTCTTAGTAGAGAAAGAGAACGTTTCATTTCTCTAAGCAAGTGTAGTGACCAAAATAGCAAGTTTTAATTCACATTGAAAAGTCCATGTTATATGTTTTGATCCAATGAATTGAGGATCATATTCCAAAGTACGTAGGTGATGAATTGCGCTTTGTAGAAATTTGAAGAGGTCTACTTTGGACTCCTCAACTCAGTGTTGGCTGTTGTGAAACAGGATTTATAGCACTAGATTCTCATCTCTGGAAGGTTTCCACCATCTTGTCCAACAAGAAGATGAGGTTAGTGCTAGGGTATTTATACCTCCATAATCAAAACCTAAAGAACTTATGTGGAGCTTGTCATTCAGGAAAGCAGACTACATTGGCATTCAAGAAAAGAAATTATGTGAGCTATCATCCACTTGATCTCACCCATAGAGTTTTGAGGGTCAACAAAGGAGAGTTAAACTAGATTTAATAGGTATTTTCTAACTTTAATTGATGGTTTCACAACAATGACTTGGATCTATTATATGAATCATAAATCAATGGTACTTAACTACTTTAAAAGGTTCAAAGTTAATGTTGAAAGGAAATTGTTAGTATATGATCAATGTCTACCCCTCATGATTGTATGCACATTTTGTAAGGCCCCTTTTATGAGGAGAAGCCAAGCGTGCATTACCCAATTGATGGGAATCCCAACTTGAATGTTGGATGAAGGTCATATTGGACCATGTAAGATATTATAAGGAAAGGGAGTTAGCAGGGTCCCCAATTGTGGGGTCCGGGGCAGCGGTGAGCAGCCCCGGCTGGGGGGTCCAAGGGGGCCAGCGGGCCCCTTGGTTGGGGGGTCCCAGGGGGCCAGCGGGCCCCCTCGTGGGGTCCGGGGGCAGCACCCCCGGCGCGACGGTAAAGGGAATATTCCATGGAATATTCCCTGTCGGAGTCAAAAATCATTTATATTTGTTAGGTCGGTTCAACCAGTCTAAGCCGTGTATGGCAATTACGCGGGCGGTGGCCGCCCACGCTCTACCGCCCATGTATAGCCGTCCATGGCAGGCCACCCATGATCCTATATATACATGACTTCTACACTACCTAAGACACCGAGTTGAGCCAGCATACCTCTACCTTGTATCTCCCTATCTAGAGTTGTCTAGATCACCATTTAAGCTCTACCTTGAGAGCGCACGGGTGGACAACGCCATCATCTTTGTACTTGCTACTAGTAGAAAAATTGTTGAGATTCTCTTATATCTGTTATCTTCTGTGCTATTGCTCCTGTGTTATATTGCGTAACTATTGTCTTACATGGTATCAGAGCTCTAAGGTTCGAATAGCTTGAGAAGTATCATTATTTTAGCCTACTAGCAGACTAGAATATCAGTAGATTATTGGAGTGATTACATGATGGCTTCATCATCGAACAGTAGTGTTGGTGCTTCAGCTAATGTTAATGCTGCACCTATTCGAATTCGTCCACCTACATTCACTGAAGGGAAGCTGGATGGAACCAACTATACACTCTCGAAGTTCAAAATTTCTGCAATTTTGGACTCCTATGAATTACTTGACACTGTCATGGGACCGATGGGATTGGATCCAGAGCCTATACCAGTTGAAGATCCAGCAAATTCAAGATTGATGATTCAGCCAGATCCAGATCTTCTACGAGCTTGGAAAAGGCGGAATGCTGATGCATTATGTGTGATTGTCACTAGTGTAAGTGATTCTGTGCTTACTTTAGTTCAACATACTACTAAAGCACATGAGGCTTGGGGCATATTGGCTCGACAATATGAGACCAAGAACCACACTAGGATATAGAATTTAGAAAATCAGTTGGCAAATGAAAAGCATTCTGATTCTGAAAAGGCTGAAGATTTTATCAACCGGATAAAGCATCTTGAAGATCAATTGGCTGCAGTTGGTGTTGTTATAACACCAGAAGAGCTGGCTCAAAGATCTGTACGTGTTCTTCCAGCAAAGTATGATGGATTAGTAACAGCCCTTAACACTCAGGTAAGGCCAACTCCTCTTACATTTGAAGAGTTTTGTGCCATGCTTTTAGAAGAAGAGATGCGGCTGACGAATCGGCAAAGTACAAGTGATACTGCATTCTCAGCAAATGCAAAAGGTAAAGGCTCTTCAGAGGGATCAAAGAAGAAGCCAAAGAAGAAAAAGTTCACTGGAAGTTGCTTCTATTGTGAAAAGAAAGGCCATGCCATCAAGGATTGCAGAAAGAAGCAAGCTGATGAACGGAATGGGACTGTAAAAATCATCATGGAAGAACAAAGAGTCTGCAAACAACACAGAGCTGGAACTTTGGGTAGCTATTGAAGAGGTATGTTCATCTGCTCAAGCTCGTGTTGATGAGCCATGGATTTTAGATAGTGGAGCTTCTCGCCATATGACTAGTAAAAAGGATTGGTATAGTTCCCTAGTGCCTCTACGGGAATCCATCAATGTAGTGGTGGGAAATGACTCCAAGTGTCCAGCTGAAGGAATTGGAACCATCTCTTTTATCACTTCTCCAGGTGTTGAGAAAAAGTTATCCGATGTTCTCTATGTACCTACACTCAAAAGAAATTTGTTGTCAGTTTCTGCAATAACAGATCGTGGACTCGAAGTTCACTTCAATAAGAGTGGTGCGGAAATCATGGATTCATCAGGTAATGTTGTAGGTAAAGGCATATGACGGGATAACTTGTATGAGTTAAGTGCTTTAACTACTACAGAAGATAAAGATGTAAGCAGGTTATGGCATCGACGATTTGGGCATCTCGGATTCGCAGTTTTGAAGGAGATGCAACGAACAGGGATGGTTGCTCATATGCCTGCATTTTCAGAGTTGCAGGAACCTTGTGAAGCTTGTATGATGGGCAAGCAACAACGAAAGGCATTTCCAAGAGAGACCAGCAATCGATCTCAAGCTCCTCTAGAGTTGGTACATGCTGATCTCTGCGGTAAAATGTCTACACCTGCTTTAGGAGGATCTTTCTACTTCTTGTTGTTAGTCGACGATTATAGTAGAAAGATGTGGGTTTATTTCATTCGAGAGAAGGCTGATGCTTTTGAAAAATTTAAAACGGCATAAGTATGTAGAAAATGAATCAGGAAGGAACTGAAGAAATTTAGAACAGATAGAGGAGGTGAATTCTTGTCAACAGAATTCAACAATTACTGTAAGGAGCATGGTGTGAAAAGGCAACTTACCACAGCTCATACACCCCAACAAAATGGCGTTGTTGAGCGCAGGAACAGGACAGTAGTTGAAATGGCTCGTTGTACGTTGAAGGCTCAAGACATGCCTGATTCATTCTGGGCAGAAGCAGTCAATACAGCAGTCTACATCCTCAATCGAAGCTACACAAAAGCACTGAAGGGGATGACTCCTCAAGAAGCATATTCTAGTAAAAAGCCTTCAGTTTGCATTTCAGAATTTTTGGTTGTTTCTGTTATGCACATATTCCTGATTCAACAAGATCAAAGTTGGATTCAAAAAGCAAAAAGTGTGTCTTCCTAGGATATAGTGAAGAGTCTAAAGCATATAGGTTATGGGATCGTGAGGCAAGGAAGATTTTTGTCATCCAAGATGTGGTGTTTGATGAACGACCACACTTAGTAGAAGATAAAGGTAAATCTACTATCTCATCAAGCGGAGAAATATCTCACCTTGTGCCTATCAAAAGACAGGTTAAAGTTGAGGAGGAGGAAACATCTGATGGAGAAATTTCCTCAATAAAAAGCCAACCAGTTGTAGCTGCACAGCGTAAGCCACTTACCGAAGTGGGCACAACAGCTCTTTGATGATCACAATCCACATGTAGATGTACCAGAACCATCATCGGATGGATTACGAAGATCAAAGAGAATAGAGGAGCAAAGAAGAGCCTCAGAACACATTGTTAACATGGCTCTAATGGCAGATATCATGGGTTCAATAAAGGAACCTACCACCATTGAAGAAGCCATTGATGATCCAGATTGGAGAGCGGCAATGCAGTCTGAGTATGATAGTATACTCAAAAATGATACATGGGATCTAGTCGACTTGCCGCCAAAGAAGAAGGTAATAGGTACTAAATGGATTTGGAAAGCTAAGTATAAAGCTGATGGAACATTAGAAAAGTATAAGGCATGATTAGTTGCACAGGGTTTTTCACAGATTGAAGGATTTGATGTTCAAGAAACTTTTGCACCAACAGCACGCATGACAACTATTTGGACGGTACTTGCAGTAGCTGCACAAAAGTCTTGGCCTATTTTCCAGATGGATGTCAAATCTGCATTTTTGAATGGTCACCTCAAGGAGGAGGTATATGTATCTCAACCACCAGGTTTTGAGGTGCCCAATTCAGAAAATAAAGTTTGCAGGTTGAAGAAAGCTTTGTATGGACTTAAGCAAGCTCCACGGGCTTGGTACCAACGAATAGATCATTTTTTCAAAAATATGGGTTTTGAAAGAAGTACTTCTGATGCTAACTTGTATGTAACGAAAAGGGATAGCAAGCTAGTTGTTGTCATTGTATACGTAGATGATTTGATCATTACAGGAGATCATCAGGAACTCATCAATCAAACTCGGATCAGCTTGGGAACTGAGTTTGAAATGACAGACTTAGGTCTACTCCATTTTTGTCTGGGAATTGAAGTATGGCAAAGGAAGGATGGCATTTTCATCTCACAACAAAAATATTCCAAAGAAATTCTCAAGGCATTTGGAATGATGGACTGCAAACCAACTAGCACACCTATGGAGGTAAATCATAAGCTATCTATGGATGATAACATGCCTGATGTAGATGCTAAGAAGTATAGGAAGCTCGTTGGAAGTCTTATTTTTCTGTGCAACACTAGACCAGACATTTGCTATGCTGTTGGAGTGTTAAGCAGGTTTTCCAACAAACCTAAGGAGAGTCACTGGAATGTTGGAATGCGAATTCTAAGGTACATTGCAGGAACCTTGGATTTTGGTATTTTGTATACCACAGGTGATACAGTCCAAGGATATTGTGATTCAGGTTGGGTTGGAGATTGTGATTCTAGAAAATCAGTTTCTTGATATTGTTTCTCACTTGGTTCAGGAATATTTTCTTGGGTAAGTAGGAAGCAACCAACTCTCGCACTCTCCTCCACTGAAGCAGAGTACAAAGCAGCTTGTTTTGCTTCTTGTGAGGCAGTCTGGTTAAGGAGAATTCTTGCAGATCTAGGCTTTCCACAACTGTACTCAAGTGTGATAATCAAAGTTGTATGGCTATTGCAAAGAACCCAGTATTTCATGCTCGCACCAAGCACATAGAAGTACAGTACCATTACATTCATGAGCTAATTGAAGATGAAATTGTGGAGCTAGAATATTGCCCAACAAAGGAAAATTGTGCTGAGATATTCACTAAAGCACTTGGAAGAGAGCAGCTCAACAAGCATCTTCAACAGATGGGCATAGGACCGAGACCTACTTGATTTATCATCGGTAAACATTGAGGGGGGGTGTTAGTATATGATCAATGTCTACCCCTCCTGATTGTATGCACATTTTCTAAGGCCCCCTTTATGAGGAGAAGCCAAGCGTGCATTACCCAATTGATTGGAATCCCAACTTGAATGTTGGATGAAGGTCATATTGGACCATGTAAGATATTATAAGGAAAGGGAGTTAGCAGGGTCCCCAATTGTGGGTCCGGGGCAGCGGTGAGCAGCCCCGGCTGGGGGGTCCAAGGGGGCCAGTGGACCCCTGGTTGGGGGGGTCCCAGGGGGCCAGCGAGCTCCCTGGTGGGGGTCCGAGGGCAGCGCCCCTGGCGCGACGGTAAAGGGAATATTCCATGGAATATTCCCTGTCGGAGTCAGAAATCATTTATATTTGTTAGGTCGGTTCAACCAGTCTAAGCCGTGTATGGCACTTACGCGGGCGGTGGCTGCCCACACTCTACCGCCCATGTATAGCCGTCCATGGCAGGCCACCCATGATCCTATATATACATGACTTCGACACTACCTAAGACACCGAGTTGAGCCAGCATACCTCTACCTTGTATCTCTCTATCTAGAGTTGTCTAGATCACCATTTAAGCTCTACCTTGAGAGCGCACGGGTGGACAACGCCATCATCTTTGTACTTGCTGCTAGTAGAAAATTGTTGAGATTCTCCTATATCTGTTATCTTCTGTGCTATTGCTCTTGTGTTATATTGCGTAACTATTGTCTTACAGAAATGTGATAGCTACATCAAGTGATCAAGGTCAGATGCAGGGAATGAATACTTCTCCCACGAGTCATCTGATTTCTTGGAGACTAATGGCATCAAGAGATAAATCAAATGCAGGTGCACACCACCAAAAGTGATGTGGATGAGAAACCATCTGGGGGTCATCATTACAAGGCATGACCTAGCATACACAATTGAAAAGTCGTACATAGAGAGTGGTAGTAGCAACTACATGTCATCTAGGATACATATCTTCACTAATTTGTAGGGTGCCAAGGATAAAGGGTGTGTTGAGATAGCTAATAATATGAATCATGTCATTAGAAATATCAGAGATATAACACTTCAAGATGGCAACAAGATCACAACACTCAAAGAGGAATTGCGTGCCTCCACTATTTCAAAATCTCGTTCAGTTGGCAACATGGTAGAGAAGGGCTACCAAGTCAAATTCAATACTAGAGAATGTTTCATAGAAGATCCAAAGAATGGCTTCAATCTCATTGCTAGAGGTGAAAGGCAAAGGATGATGTTCACACTTGGAGTCAAGTACATTTTGTTATGTACATGTTGTTTTCATGTGGGTCATCTAAATTGTAGGTGTTGATCTATCGTACAAAAGAATGGGCCATGTTAATGTTGCGAAACTTAGAAATATACATCGGGGTGAAGTCCTTTAAAGAGCTTCCAAGCTTCACCATGGCAAGCAGACTAGGAGACCTTTCAAACCATCAAGTTATGTGGCTCCTAGGGTTTTGGATTTGGGGAACACAAATGTATGGTGACCTTCAAGAGAGCTATCACATGTTGGTAACATGGTGGCCTTCAATGTGTTCTATAGAAACATTTGGATGTTTATCATGAAGCAAAAGACTAATGTGTTTGATACTTTAAAAGTCTGCATGCACATCTTGAGAATGAAATAGGCTATAGGATCAAATCTGTAAGATGAAATGGTGGAGAGAGTACGTCTCCAATGATTTTAACAACAAGGATGAAGGGACAAAGAGGAGATATACATGCAAGTAGGGCCCCAATAGAATGGTATTTGTGAAAGAAAAAATAGATAGGTGCATGTTAAATCAAACGAACATTCCATTTACATATTCGGATGATGCAACAAGTACATCTTCTTACTTGGTGAAAATGATGATCACACAAAGAGTTCATGACGCTACTCCAAATCATGTTTAATACCAAAGAAAGCCAAACAGATCACATCTAAGGATCATTCAATGTGTATGCTATGTCCATGTACCTCAAGAGGTGACGAAACATCAATGGATGATAAAGGAAAATACTGCATCTCTACGGGCCATTTGACACATTAAAAGGGATATATGTCCTACAATCCCCTACAAAGTAACTTAGACTATCAATGGATGTGGTATTTGATTAACTTATGCCATATGATGGAGCATCTAATGCATTGGAGGTTGAAGATTTATAGAAAAGGAAAAGTCTATGAAGAACAAACTTAGGTTAGCACAAGTTTGAATGGCCCCTAAACTTCAAGTCCATTGAGGAGTCCTTTATCACTCAAAGGAAAAATAAGGAAAGCAAACCAAGTTTAGAATGCAGCCAAAACCAATCTAGTAAGGGTAATATGGTAAGAAACGTCCATTGTAGTGAGGATGAAGTTGATTTTAAAGAGGTACTAACTCCTAATGTGAAACAAAAGAGGTCTTGGAAGTGGTATCCAACCATATGTAATAAGAAGAGGTAAGAGAGGGTTAACACCATTTTCAAAGGCTTACATATCATAGGTTCATTCATAGGAATTATGATTTTATGTCTAATTGTGAGGGACAAGGAACCATGCACATATGAAGAAGCTTGTGAAGGACAAAGTATGGACAAATGCTATGCGAGAACAGATGTATGCTCTTCATGAAAATTAGACATGGGATCTTGTACCTAGACATGATGACATGAAAGTGAGCACAAATAGGTGGGTCTACAAGATCAAAATGAACTTGATGGATTCATAGCTAGGTATAAAGCTAATTCGTACCTCCATGTTTTACCCTAATACATGGGATAGATTATGAAGATTACATTTAGTTTTGTTGCAAACATGAGTAAAGTGAGGACATTCATTGCCATTGGAGCTTCTAACAGGTGGAAATCTTTCAAATTAGACATTAAGAATGTTTCTTCTAAATGGTGAAAATGATTGATATTGTCTACATGTAGAAACACATGGCATATGTGGATCTTAGAAACCCTAATTGTGTATGCAAACAACGTTTTCCATCTTTTTAATTTCCCAAATTTTATATTAATTTCTTCAATTCTTTTACGGTATGCTTAGGGTAAGATGTAGACATATTTATTATAACATATTCAATTCATACATATTCAATAAACACACACACACACACGAACGAATAGGAAAGTATAGATGCATACATACATACTATCATATATCCAATTTTTTATCTCAAGGGCTTGCTTGAAAGCTCCATTTGAATTTCAATTATAGTTTCTTGAGGTGGATCCTTTAGTGCTAATGGGGTTTCAAGATAGCCTCTAGAGGTTTTTCACCAATACAAAAGGCGCAAAAACGCATTCAAGGGGAGTACTCAACTCTATATACATCTCAAGAGCAAAGGGATTCAAAAACATAGACAACGTTGATAGACACCCTCTAGGGAGGGAGGTAGGGGAGTTTTTGTTTCACTATAGGAGAGAGCATTGTGTCATATCCAGAACACTCACTCTATTTTCACGTGTGCATTTGCAGTAACTGATTCATGTTCAAGGAAATAGCGAATAGATTCACGTAAATATTGCATTTTTCATCTCAAGGATCTGGATACAATTCTACATTTTGTGTCAAACCTTCACTTCAACTTAAATGAGGAAACGAGTCATCCCACTACACCGTTTGATTGGAATGCTCTGTTAAGTGTGTGCACATCATTCTAAGTTCAAGAAAGTTAGTTGGAGCCAATAGGTCTACACAAAATAGCATAGCTATAGTAGAGAATGATATAGGCTAGATTAGGAGCACCTATTTTATGTCAAACGATTCAAATAAAATAGAAGAAACAACCTCATTAAGTTCAAGAGACATACCAAGATTATTAGCCATTTTGACTGGAAAAAATAAACTGATTCCCCCTTACGACTTAGGTAGACAACAAAATTTCTAGGCCACCTTAGGGATTTTCTTGTGGATCACGCTACCCCCCCCCCAAAAGGAATCTCCTAGACAGACTGATGATAGAGTGGCAAAGAGTAGGAACAAGTTAATTGTTGAAGTTGCTAGGTGTATGTTGAATGAGAAGAAGCTACCTAATTACCCATGGGCAAAGGCTGTTTCCACAACCACCTACTTGGTCAATAGGCTCCTAGCCAAATCATTGGATGGTATGACACCCTATGAAGCATGGAATGGCAGAAACCCTCATTAGACCCTTGCAAAATGTTTGGGTGCATTGCTTATGCACACATCCCCTCACAAATTAGAGGGAAGCTTGACCCTAAAGCTGAGAAATGTATATTCATTGGATATGATAAGAACCAAAGGAGGTACATGGTATACAATCCCACTAACAAAGCATTTATAGTTAGTAGGGATGTAGTGTTTGATGAAAATAATTCATGGTTTGAAGATGATTGCAGGAAATTCAAGTTACTATATGATTTGGAAAATAATTTTCCAACCCTCACTCAGAAGATCAACAATTAGCAAAAGATATCAACTCAAAGGATGAAGAGTAGATTGACTTCAAGGCTTGGAATTCAAGACACAAGATCAAACTCAAGCAATTAGAGGACATATTAGAGTCTTCAAATCAAGCACTCAGAAGATCACAAGAGAAAGCAAAAATCCCATAAGGTATGTCTATGATAGATCATTAGTCACCAACCATTCTATGTATATCACTAAAGACTCTATAGCAGAAGAGACTTCTTCATTTGAAGAGGCTAGGAAGAAGAAAGAATGGAGAGAATCCATGCAAGAATAAGTAGAACCACTTCAGGAAAACCATACTTGGGATCTAGTTCACAAGAAGCCAAGCATGAAGGTAATTAGATCTAGATGGATAAATAAAAAGGAACTCAGATGGCTCTATAAATAGGTAGAAGGCAAGGTTGGTGGCAAAGGAGTTTGCCAAAGCTCATGGAGTGGACTATGAAGAAACCTTTTCACATGTGGCAATGATGCCAACAATTAGGGTTTTGGTAAGTCTTGTTGCTTCTAAAAATTGGAATTTATATTAGTTAGATGTCAAGAATGCATTCTTAAATGGAAGGATATCAAAAGAAGTGTATATGGTGCAACCACCAAGTTTTGAAAGGGAAGATAAAACAGGTCACGTATGCAAGCTAAGGAAGGCACTCTATGGTCTCAAGCAAGCTCCTAGAGCTTGGAACCATAGGCTTCTCACTTATTTGCAAGACCAAGGCTTTGTGGCTAGCAAGGTAGATTCCTCTTTATTTGTTAAGAAGAGCAAATCAAAAGTTATCTACTTATTTGTCTATGTAGATGACATCATCATTACAAGGAATGATGCT
>MU263431.1:7500-27500 GCA_020310875.1 Ceratopteris richardii
AATCTCGTGAATTTTTTATTATCCCATATTTATCATCTACCAAGAATAAAGAGCTGGAAACTATAAATACTTATCGCATTTTACAAGGATGAAAACTGGGCTTAATACCTTAACACTAAAACAGACATTCAAGCATGATGCAAGCTTGAATTTGTTCTAACATATCCCCCTAAAGCTAAAGCATGGTTGATTCTTGATTCCTTGTTGATTTGAATACCTCCTACTGACTTGAACCTACAAAATTTAACTCCATCAAGAGATTTATTCACCATATATGCTACTTGGTTTGCAATTGGTACAAAAGAAACATCAATTTCCTTTGCCATGAGCCTTTCCATTATGCAATGATAATTAACCTCTATATGTTTGGTTCTAGCATGGTAAAGATGACTTGATGTTAGGTACATAGAACATATATTGTCTCCAAATATGTGAAGTTTGGAACTCACAAGTCCTAAATATGCATACAACTCATTTATGCATATAGTTTCTTGAGTTGCTATGGTCAAACCCATATATTCTCTTTCAGTTAAAGATAGCGCAACTGTAGGTTGCTTCTTTGAACTCCATGATACAAGTTTAGAACTTGCAAAATCTACAAAACCTAAAGTACTTCTCCTCTCATCTTTGGATCTTGCCCAATATGTAGTATAGCTTTAGATCCAAATTTTATGTATATGGATAGAATATACCTTCATTGATATTGCCTTGGAGATCTTGAGCACTCTCTTAGCTACATCCTCATGTGGTTTTCTTCGAGAGCACATGACTTGACTTAGGAGTCCTACACTATATGAGATGTTTTTCCTTGTATATGTAGCATAGATTACACTACCTACCAAACTTTTGTACTCTTTTATGTATTCAATCTATTCACTTTCATAAACACTAACCTTGTTAACATTTATTTCCAAAGGTGTACATGTTGGCTTTGCGTTATCCATCTTGAATTTCAAGAGTAGATCCTGAATGTACCTCCTTTGAGTCAAGTACATCCCTTGATCTGTGTATATGGCCTACATACTAAAGAATGTGAGCTCTCCAAGGCCACTAATCTTGAATTCTTCTTGCATATGCCTTTTGAGTTTCTCTATTCCAACCAAGTCATCGCTTGTTATGATTATGTCATCTACATACACATAAAAATAGATAACATCATTATGAACCTTCTTGGTGAACAATAAGGGTCTGCATTGCTTGACTTGAGACCTTGATCTTGTAGATAGGTGTTCTTCACATCAAGTTTAAGTAGCTTCCAATTCCTTGTAGCTGCTACGCTAAGCAGGGTCCTAATGGTAATCATTATCGCAATTGCTGAAAAAGTATCTCCATAGTCTATGCCCTGAGGTTGAGCACATCGTTTAGCAACCAACGTGGATTTGTACCTGCAAATGTATCCATCTTAATTCATTTTTAGTTTATAGATCCATCTCCAAACTATTATCTTTTGATTGTTTTGCATTGGAACCAGCTCGCATGTATCCATTTCCTTTAAGGCTTCTATCTCCTCTCTCATGGATTTCTCCCAACTATGGTTACCCTTAGCTTCTTCATATGTTGAGGGTTCTTATGAAACGAAATCTTTGTCGAAATAAGTACAATGCTTCGTTACAAATATAGAGTCATATCCATACCTTTCAGGTTTCTTTCTCTCCCTTGTTGACCTTCCAAGAGCGTGTTTTGACCACTCTGCACATTCTTGCATCTTGGCCATTCCTCTTGATTTCTAGATCTTATTTTCTCTCTCATTCTCATCTTGATTATCATCTGATTCACTTCTTGAGTCCTACACCTGTGTATCATGCTGGCTGCCTAATGGTTGAAAATTTGAATCAAGAGCATAGGGTAAGTTCACCTTTTGTTTCGGCTATTTATACCACGATCTATGTTCTTCAAATACAACATCCCTACTTGTAGTGAATTTCTTTGTGGATATATTATAGAACTTCTATGCTATTTGAGTTGAATCATATTTAACAAATAAAGCCTTGGTTGCCCTTTCATCTAATTTTTCTTGATTTATGAAGGTACATGTACATATGTTAAACAACCAAAAAAATTGCAATGACCTAGACTTGGTTTTCTACTCATTCCAAGCTTCATAAGGACTCATACCTTCAAGAGATTTGGATGGAAGTCTATTCACAAGCTACAAAATAGTAGATATAGCTTATGCCCATCGATAATGTGGTAGCTTCCTCTCTTCAAGCATAGTTGTTGCTGATCCAACTACGCTCTTGTTTCTTGTCTTTGCAATAACATTAAGTTGAGGAGAGTATCTGGTAGTAACTTCCCCTTTAATAACTTTATCTTGCAAATAATAATTAAACTCCATCAGATTTGATTTTCTTGAATTATCTACCAGTATGTTTTTCCACATGTGCTAGGTACTTCTAGAAGCATTCAAGAACTTCACACTTATTCTTGATAAAATATAGAATTTTCAATGTATTATGATCATAAAAACAAGATATATAATACCTTGAGCCTATTAATGAAGGTTCTTGTCTTGGTCCCTGCAAAACAGTGTGTACAAGGATACCACATAAGGGGTCTAGTGTAACATTGAGATAACAAACAAGGAATATGTCATTCTATCCTTTTAGATTCCCTAAAATATTTGAAAAACAAGATAAATAGATATGTTTCCATTTTATTTGTACACCTTTTATCATTCATTTCAAACATGGCCTATACTTATATGATTTTAGAGCATACTACTCTATAACAATGCCATTCGCATTATAATCTTACGTGAATCTTCTCTCGCTAGCCTCATCATATTGCCTTAGAATTATAGATTTTTTGACATTCACAAAACGATGATCAAGAATATAGACTTTTCTGTGGCTTAAACAACCAAACATTTGGGTAAAAATAGAAAAATCATGCCACCATGGAAAAAGGAAGACTACGAATGTTGTGCATTATCGAGTGGTTCCACTACTACTTGCACATAAGTTTTATTCATTTTTTATTATTAGAATTTTTGTACTTTGTCAAAAACCATGCGATGTGAGCCAATTGCTCCTATCAATGTAACTTGACTTTGAAGCTGTGGTGAAGAAATAAATCAGACATTTTTGTGCAAAGCACATAGCATGCCTAACCTATAGTCAGCTACCACAGCTTCTATGCCTTTGTCACCACCTTAGTCATAAGTTCTAAGCCTTGGAGAGAGCCACTACAAGACAAAAGTGTTAGAAACTATCAAAGAATCAAAATAACCTATCAAAGAATCAAAAACAGAATTTCATTATTATCTATACTTATAAAAAATAAAATATCCGATTAATATAAATTTTGTTGACCCGTTTGAAGAAACGATGTGATATTTAGTAGATGCCAACATCTATTCCCACATGGGTTGCTATGCCCTTCATATTTGAAGACTATATTAGAGGAATACCTACATTTGGGATTTTTTGTTCATTTTTTATGGTTTTTGCAAAACGTTGATTGACTTATGTAAGGGCTCAGAATCACCAAACATGGTTTTCGGAATTGAGGCATGTACAATGCATATGAGAAGTATTTAGAATGTTTTATTAACAACTATACAATCATTGTTTCAATCGCTGCACAAAACACCATATATACGACGGTCTACATGTATCAATTTCTACGATGATGTATCCTCAATTTCTACGACGATACATGTACCATGCAATTTATCCTTGGGAGCACAACACATGTTGATACTAATAACTCTCTCATGAGGATCAAATAACACATTACTATGAGGATCAAATAACACAAAAAAAAATAATTATGATTAGGCATATACAAATTTCCACATACAAAGATCGTTATGACCTCATTAGTAGAAGAGCATAGAAAATCTTCCCTCCTTCAAAGTTAAGCGAATAGATATGTTTGTAGATCAATTAGCAATCAACAAATATCATTCAAACGTCAAGAAGATATCATTCAAACGTTAAGATATATGTTTGGTAGGAGATTGAGGAATATGAATAAAAGAGGGCGCATAATTTTATCTTCATTTTGGGACATATGAATTGTTTCCTCAATCATAATCGTAGTCCTAGGCATCAAGGAGCTTAAAACTCTTCTTTCCCTCATATTTGTTCGAATTGTTCACATCTCCTTAAAGCATGAATTATTTTGAGAGGGGAATACTCTAGAAGAAAATGGACATGGGACCTCTTCGAGCCTCTTATTCCTAGGAGTGGGCTGCTATATGCTCTTCATATGTAATGAATGTTTTAGGGTAATACCTAGATTTTGGATTTTTTACTTAATTTCTTATGGTTTCCGCAAAACATTGACTTATGTTCAAAAACACCAATTAGGGTCATCGGATTGAAGCATATAAAAGAAGACAGTTTTTGAGCTTCTACGATGGCCAAGGTTCAAGTCCCACCTAGAACTGGATGCTTTTGAGTTCCCCAAGATGGGTGCCTCTACCTTACAAGGTTGAGTGTGTGTCGTTCCAATTCGTTGTACTTTCAAACACAAAAATATGTGGTCTAGCTACTTGTACAAGCTTTTGAGCTTCTAGAAAAAATATGTGGTCTCTTTCTAAAAAGAATAGATAAACTCCGATTTAATTTTATCTTGTTTTAGGTCAACTCAAAACTTTTTCTTATCCTAGTGAAGTCAAATTTGGACCTGAGCATGGCAGGTAATATCTCGGTGAATTTTGTTGAGCATGGTGATTGATGTCTCGAGCTCTTATATGATTTTCTACGAATTACCGAGGGATGCTGGTGATGGGCCAGGAGTGCGTTGTTGGCGTTGGAAATCCTCCTTCTGTAGCAGAGAGTCATTCGCCGACAACTCTAAGAGACAAAGAAAAGATAGAGGTGAAGATGACAGGGAAAGACAAGCGAGTCTTTGTCTCTCTCCATCATCCTCATCCCTATCTTCTTCTTCTCCTCCTTCGCCCTGAAAGCTCAACAAGATATGTCAGAATTCTATTGCTTGTGGATGTGAAACATCTTTGCATTGTTGGGGTGTACATACGCATTTCCATACTGCTTGAACATAAGTCCATCATACATGATGCAAGGCAATGCCGTTGTATTGTTGGTGCAAGAGAATCCAAGGCCACATACTTGGATGGTTAGCATAATACTCATGGAACCTTATATGATCAATCCCTTGTAAACCAAGTGCATTTACCTTTGTAAAATTTCATTACTTTCACGTGGAGCTAGGAAGCCTCAAATCATGATTCATTTGGTAGTTGATTGATGAGATAATATATCCTATACTTTAGGATTCACTTTTAGGTGGACTTTTGAATTTGAATTCAAACATTGGCTTCAAACACAAATATAAAAAGAGGATCAAATGACCTGAGTGATATCTCGACTTGATGAGATAATTTAGAAAGGATATATTGTGATTTGAGAGCTCACTCCACAGCTCATTCACACTTCTCACATTGTGCAATTGATTATTGCCAATGACATTGTATTTGTACATGATTTAATACATACATTATCATTACATCTTCATGTCACTTCTCTGCCATGACCACATAAATATAGTGATCTTCTCAGAGCTTATTCTCAGTGTATGATTGATCATTTGTATTGATTTAAAGTGTGATATATTCAGTATACTATCTACTATATTGCTACAAAATCTCATTATCATTGCTTCTCTGAATCGTGAGATATTAGCATTTCATTACTCTATGTTCTATTGACTGATGCACCCCAAAATTGTCAGGCATATCTTATGATTCGCTAAACATCATACTCAGCGTGTATTTTATCATTTTTGAAATCAAGACTTTTCTATGGCTTAAACAACCAAACAATCGGGTAAATAAGAGAAAACAAATCATGCCACCATGGAAAGAGGAAGCTGACTAGGAATGGTGTACATCATCAAGTAGTTTCACCACTACTTACTTGCAAATACGTTATATTCATTTGTTGATGATCAAACATTGATGTGAGCCGATTGATCCTATCAATGTAATTTGACTTTGAAGTAGTGATGAAAAAATAAATAAATCACACATCTTTGTGCAAATCGCCTAGCCTATAGTCAACTATCACAAGGAGTGATAAATGAATTGTTAGATGCTTCCCTATTTCACCTTGAAACAAAGACATATTAGCTAGAGGAGAGATATTTCTCGTTCTCAACTTTGGGACTAATTTCAAAAATATGTCCAAGAACATAAATAAAGTCAACAAAGCAAGGAATCAGCATATCATAGTAACTTGAATATATCATAAGGATCAAAACAAGTCAAAGAATCATCGAAACCTATGAAAAACAAGAATAAATTATTGGATTATAATAATAAATGAAGTTCGATAAGATGTGAAGAATAATGGAAAATCCAAACCTCATGAAACCCTCAATAAAACTTAACACTTTATGTCATGTTACAAAGATAGGCACATGGATTGAGCCCACAATGGATCGAACCTAAGTTTGGAAGTCCCACGACTATATTTTCTCAAGGTCTTTTAAATATATTGTTTTGGTTTTTCTATTTGTCTCCCTCGATAAGATAATGATTGCTAGCATGTAGACCGTCACAGTGTAATCACTAACACAAACCACTGCATAAAACCACTTCAACAAAAGAAAACATCTAGATTATGCGAAACCTCTCACCAAGCGGGTCAACTAGATTCTAGAGGAAATGTTGAGAGCATGTGTCTAGAGATAGACAAATTGGGATAGTTATCTGCGACTAGTCGAGTTTACTTATAACCATAGGCCTCACAAGGTGACAAGCATGTGTCCTTTTGAGATTAAATATGGCATGAATCCCAATGCTTCCAGTACCATAGGAATGCCGAAGAAATTTCCTAGTGCTTTTGAGTTCTTAACAAGCCTCCAAGCAAATAATTTAGAAATAGATAAAGCCAAGATGCAGCAAGCAGATGAAAGGGGAAAAGAGTATGCTGATGGTAAGAGATCTCCTAGATCCTTTGAGGAAGGACACAAAGTCTTTCTTTAGATACCAACTAGATCTACTTCACTATCCATAGGGAAGTGTAGTAAGCTTTCACCAAGGTTTTGAAAGTATATTCCAAGGAGGATAATCTAATAGAGGGTATTGTTTGTTTGTAGGAAAGTGATAGCACAGATCATTTTCAAGACAGGAATACTAGATCGGAGACAAAAACGGTTGAGGAACCTTGTCATCTAGGAGTATCTAATAGCCTAGAGAGGATTACTGCTTAGTGACTCTACTTGGGAATCAGAAGCTCTGGTTTGCAAATACTTTTCCTCATTATACATTGAGGACAACATTCTTTAAAAGGGGGAAAGAGTGTCAAACATTGGTCAATAGGGATCATATTGATCCATAGGTATCATTCCATGCATGTGTGCGATAAAGGCCACTCATTGCCAAGGTTCCAAGCTTGTATCCTAAGGCATTCAGTAGTAATGGGGATGAGTGTTGCATGATGGCCATGGGCCGACACTGGACAATTCCGCATCATTGCTATTTTTTGAATATAAGAGGGTACATATGGATGAAAGGAGAGTTGCAAACACATCATTCAAGCCTTTCTTACAAATAGTATGCGTGCACACTCATAGAGAGAGAGGACACATTGGAAAACTCGTATGTTATTTTTTTATCCGCTTCAGCCTTCGCTATATTCGATATGCACAATCCCCTACAGAATCATGGATATGCAGTTTCTTTTTGTGTTATTTCTCCAACGCTTTGTTTTATAATGTATTCATAATCTCTACGCATTTATCTGTTGGATATATTTTATTGTTTATCATGTATTTAAAATTGGTCTACTATTTACTACAAGTATTTGCTAAAATATATATACCATGATGTCTCCAGGCAAACAATATTTTTTCTACTTTGATGTATTCTTTATTTGGTTGAACTCATTCCATAGATGGTTCTTCCTAAGTTTGGTGCTAGCAGAGAAGGTCTCAAGTGCATCCCACGTCTCTTGAGATGTTTTGCATCCTTTAATATGTGATATCAAGAAATCAAAAATAGATTTTAAGATATACGACTTGGCTTGAGCATCTCGTGCACACCAAAGTGTGAGCTTCTTAGTCTCCTCTTGTGTAGCTCCTCCTTTGGATTTTGGAATAGGCATAACTTCATCACTTGCCACAATTCCATAGAGATTTCTACCTTGGAAGTAAGCTTCCATTCTGATTTTCCAAGTAGCATAGTTGTTCCTATCAAGCTTCTCAATCAAGGAGGTAAAACCATCATCCATCTTGACATAGCCTTCATACCACTATGAAGACTACTCCTCTTGTGTAGCTCCTCCTTTGGATTTTGGAATAGGCATAACTTCATCACTTGCCACAATTCCATAGAGATTTCTACCTTGGAAGTAAGCTTCCATTCTGATTTTCCAAGTAGCATAGTTGTTCCTATCAAGCTTCTCAATCAAGGAGGTAAAACCATCATCCATCTTGACATAGCTCTCATACCACTATGAAGACTTGGAGAAACTTGAGTAGTAGAAATATGTTCTCTCAAGTGTTGAAGTTTGGTCTAGCTAACTAGCATAAGACCAACCCCTTTGCTTTTGAAGAGTCTAATACACCTTATAAGCTTCAAATAAATGCAATAAAATACCCTATGTGCTTTTGAAGATCAAAGAGGAAAGATTGACATAAAATAGATAGGTTGCACATGGACTAGACCAAGGAGCTTGCTAATTATGGATGATTCATGATCCTTCAAATGCTTAGTACTCTTAGCCTAATTACAATTACCTAATTTCCTTTTCAGGAAAGCTGAAATGTATGGTTGAGCTGCTAATATGCGCAAGAGTTGAATTTATCACCAGGCTATGTGCTACGTACAAGCTAAACATTGATAGGTGGTGATCTTGAATTTTCAAGGATGTGCAGATATAGACCTCGAGACCATAAATGACTTGTTTCTCACAATCTAATTAACTAAATAATGTGAAAATTTGTACACATAAGGTAGACACTAATAGCTTTCCAATTTGTCCTTAAGCATAAAGATTGAACCAATCTGGAGTGAGAACTAGCCTCTACAAATTGAGAAATCTTGGAGATGATGAAAGTTTTGGAACAATCCTAGAGTCTATATAAAGACTTGAAATCACTTGTACAATACATGGAAGCAATATACATACACTTGTGACCATCATTGTCTTGCTCCTTCAATTTTTTGCATCATCTTCTTTGCCAACACTAATCTTGCAAAGGTTGTTGCACTCTCTCTAGAGCTTCAATTGAGTGCAAGATGGCACATTAGAAAGGTATTAGTGTCTAGTTTATGCATATAGAGTTTCATAAAATTTAGTACAGTGGATGTAGAGAAAGTTGAGTTTTTATGTATCAGGGTCAATCTTTGCATATCCTTGAAAAATAGGAGGGTACCACCGTTGAGTATCTGATTCATTCCTACATCATATTTTTCTTATTCCTTATACTTTGTGCATTCTATACACTCAACCCTATATGTATCACTCCCATAAAAGCAATTTTTTGAATTGTAATCACGTTGGTTGCTATGAGCATTTGAAGTTCATTGTCTCTTCCATAGATAGTAAGTTTTTTGAGCCAGTTGACCTGCAAATCTATCTGTTTTTGTATCGACTTCTTCTCCTTGATGCGCCAAAGTGCATAGTGCATTTCTTTGCACTTATCGCATGCCTATAAGGTCTATCTGAGTCTCCATAAGCTCAAGGGTTGGTCTTGAGCCGGCTGGCTAGACCAAACTTCATTGCTTCAAAACGCACTTTTCTACCTCCTACAAGCTTCTCCAAGTTCTTTTAGTGGTATCATAGCAATATCAAGATGGGTGACGGCTTTCTCTCAATGATCGAGAAGCTTGATTGACACAACTACGGGGCTTGGAAAATCAGAATGGAGGCCTATTTGTGAGGTAGAAATCTTTATGCGATTGTAGTAGGTGATGAAGCTATGCCTATTCTAAGATCCAAAGGAGGACCTACACAAGAGGAGACAGATAAGCTCACACTTTGCTGCACAAGGGAAGCTCAAGCAAGGTCATACATACTAAAATCTATCTATGATTTTTAATTACCACATATTAGAGGATGCAAGACATCTCAAGGGACTTGGGATCCCCTCAAGACTTTCTTTTCTGCTAGTACCAAAGCAAGAAATAATCATCTTTGGAACGAGTTCAACCAAATGAATAAGACACCTAAACAAACCATAATAGAGTTTTTTTACCAAGGTCAAGGAGGTTGCGGATCACTTAGCATCCATAGGATATCTGATTGAAGAAGAGGCTATCATGAGGCAAATTCTCAATGGTGTTCGAAATGATAAGCAATGGCAATCCTTCACGACGGCTTATGATCTCATCATGGATGTGCAAACTCCAAACTTCAACATCTTTCTTGGACAACTCTTCAATCAAGAGGCCAACAATAGCATAAAGGAAGGTAATGCATATCATGTATATGTGTGCATGTGTGTATGTATATGTGATGTGTGTGTATGTGTATGTGCATGTATGCATGTGTGTGTATACATATGTGAGTGTGTATATATATGTGTGTGTGTATGTAATATGCATGTGTGTATGTATGTATGTGTGTGTGTACATGCATATGTTTGTATGTATGTATGCATATGCATGTGTGTATGCACATACGTGTGTGTATACATATGTGAGTGTGTATGCAATATGCATGTGTGTATGTCTGTATGTGTGTGTGTACATGCAAATATGTGTGTATGTATGTATGCATATGCATGTGTGTATGCATATGCATGTGTGTATGTATACATGTGTGTGTGCACATGTGTGTATGTATATGTGTGTATACATGTATGTATATATGTGAGTATGAGAATGAATATGTGTGTGTATGTATATACATGTGTGTATCTAATATGCATGTGTGTATGTTATATGCATGTTTGTATGTAATATGCATGTATGTATGTATATGTGTGTATGCATGTGAGTATGTAATATGTATGTGTATGTATATATATGTGTGTATGTAATATGTATGTGAGTGTGTATGTAATATGCATGTGTGTATGTAATATGTATGTGAGTATGTGTATGCATATGTGTGTGTATGTATGTATGCATCTCTCTCTCTCTATCTCATTCTCTTTCTATTTCATCTCTCTCTCTTTCACTCTCTCTCTCTATCTTTCTCTTTCATCTCTCTCTTTCTTTCATCTCTCTCTTTCTTTCTCTCTCTCTCTCTCTTTATGTTTCTCTAGATCTCTCTCTTTCTTTCATCTCTGTCTCTCTATCTCACTCTATATCAATCGAAAACAAAACAATCACTTACATCGATGTAATTGTTTGGAGCGTTGTCATCAAGGTCCACTTAATGTTGCCCTTCGTCGAATCCCAAAGATTTGATGCCAAAAAAGCTCCTGCAAAACAAAAGAGAAGAGAAATTAGAAATGGGAAAACACAAAGAAAGAGAAAGGGTGCTACAGTATATGCAATTCTTACCAAAATTTTAGATCTAGAGAAACAGAGTTGTAGAGAAAGAGAGAGAGAGAGAGAGAGAGAGAGAGAGAGAGAAAGAGAGAGAAAAGAGAGAGAAAGAGAGAGAAAGAGAGAGATGTGTGTACACAATAGGTTCGGAATGTAGTTCGCACGTGCAAACTCGACAGTAGCAACTTTGGTTCAAAATGCAAGCAGATGTCGAATTTTTGCTCTCGGGCCCAGTTAAAAGTTTCCTCGGTATAAGCATCGGTATGAGCGTCGGTAACTTAAAGTAAAGTACCGACGCCTATACCAGTGCTCATACCGATGCCGTGTATACCGACGATTAAATGACAGTCGATCTTACATCCGTGTATTTTCAGGCATTTTCAATGGCCATATGGACGCCGAGGGGTGGCCGTTGGTATGGGCAACGTCGGTATGCCCCTCATATGTTGTAGTGTAGCCCATTGTGGTGTGGTGTTGAACATCATAACCATGGTTTTCCTATGTTTCCTAAATAAACCACTATCTTGTGCAAACACATGTACAATGCATCTGAATGTTGTTGAATAACCTGTAGGGAATGAAAGATCAATATATCGTTAGCATCATATAATATAAGTGAGATTTATATCTTTCCAATTGTGATTCTTTTTCTCTAAGTCTCACAACATAACACGAAAACTCATCCACATACATACTAAACAATGTAGGAGATAATGAAAAACCTTGTTTCACTCTAATAGTGGAGTGAACCAAGGAAGGTTTACCCTCCAAAGTGCTTAAATATATGATTAGTGATTTGTATAATTCCATAATCCCTCATACGAGCTCTATGGGTACACCATGACCTACAACCCTCATGTGGATCTTGTTAAAACATATGTGCAAAAAACATTTTGGAGATCTACAAAGCAATAATATATGCATCTCGCATGTGATGCCTCCCCCCCCTTCAATAATGGCTCATAAGATAATGATGTAATCAAGTGCAGAGATGTTGTCCTTGAAACTATGAGTACTCTCAGAAACCTGAGTAATATAATCATATGCTCCTAAGTGTTGAAATTTGGTATTGCAAACTAGCACAAGACCAGTTCCTTTGCTTTTGAAGAGTCTAATATACCTTATGAGATACAAATAAATGCAATAAAATACCCTATGTGATTTGGAAGATCAAGGAGAAATGAGTTACACAAAACACATAGGTTTGCACATAGACTAGACCAAGGAACTTGCTAATTATAGGTGATTCATGCAATTTCAAATATTCACTGTTGTATCATCCGGCTATGTGCTAATCAGAAGCTAAGCACTAATAGGTGGTGATCTTGACTTTTCAGGGATGTGCAAAATTAGACCATGAGACCATAAATGACTTGTTTCTCACAACCTACTAAACCTAATGATTGTAAAAAACTTGTATCCATGTATCTTTTCAATGATTCCTTATGCATAAAGATTGGAACATTGTGGAGTGAGAACCAGCCTCTAAAAGTTGACAAGTCTTGGAGATACTCATGCAAGGAAATAGAAGATGAGGAAAGTGAAGATCAAATATGATTATACATTGCTTTAACATATTGTACAAGAATTTGTGAATCTTTATATAGACTCTCTTGAGATTTAAGGACTCCTATACAATGAGTTTGAATTCAAATCACCTGGCAAGCTTGATTGTTGTGATTGAATATTACTTCCCGTATAATCTAGGATAGTAGAAATCAAGTTCAAAGACTTGATTTAGATGATTGATTGATCACCAAGATAACCAACCTCCAATCTCGTGAATTTGTTAGTATCTCATATTTACCCTCTACCAAGAATAAAGACTTGGAAACTATAAATGCAAACTGAACTTAACACCTTCACACTATGGTGCTCTTACAAGTAAGGTCTTGAAGCTAAAGAGACATTCAAGCATGATGCAAGCTTGAATTTGTTCTAACATATCCCCGTAAATCTAAAGCATGCTTGAGTCTTGATTCCTTGATGATTTGAATACCTCCTATTGACTTGAACCTACAAAGTTTAACTCCATCAAGAGATTTATTCACCATATATGCTACTTGGTTTTCAATTGGTACAAAAGAAACATCAATTTCCTTTGCCATGAGCCTCTCCATGATAAAATGATAATTAACCTCTATATGTTTGGTTCTTGCATGGTAAAGATGACTTGATGTTAGGTGCATAGAACTTATATTGTCTCCAAATATGTGAAGTTTAGGACTCACAAGTCCTAAATATGCATACAATTCTTTTATCCATATAGTTTCTTGAGTTGCTATGATCAAAGCCCTATATTCTCTTTCAGTTAAGGATAGCGCAACTGTAGGTTGCTTCTTGGATATACATGATACAAGATTAGAAGCTGCAAAATCTAGAAAACCTGAAGTACTCTCATCTTGGCATCTTGCCCAATATATAGTATAGCTTTAGATCCAAATTTTATGTAAATGGATAGAATATACCTTCATTGATATTGCCTTGTAGATACTTGAGCACTCTCTTAGCTACATCCTTATGTGGTTTTCTTGGAGAGTGCATGAATTGACTTAGCAGTCCTACACTATATAAAATGTTTTCCCTTGTATATGTAGCATAGATTACACTACCTACCAAACTTTGGTACTCTTTTATGTGTTCAATCTATTCACTTTCATTAACACTAAGCTTGGAATTTATTTCCAAAGGTGCACATGTTGGCTTTGCATTATCCATCTTGAATTTCAAGAATAGATACTAAATGTACCTCTTTTGAGTCAAGTACAACCCTTGATCTGTATATATGACCTGCATACTAAAGAATGTGAGCTCTCCAAGGCCACTAATCTTGATTTCTTCTTGAATATGCACTGTGATTTTTTCTATTCCAACCAAGTCATCGCTTGTCATGATTATGTCATCTACATACACATAAAAATAGATAACATCAATATGAACCTTCTTGGTGAACAACAAGGATTTGAATTGCTTGACTTGAAACCTTGATCTTGTAGATAGGTTACCATTCTAAAATTCCAAGCTCTAGGAGCTTGTTTTAATCCATATTGTTCCTACATACATAAGTAGGATAATTAGGGTTTTCAAACCCTAGAGGTTGTGACATGTAATCCCTCTTCATTGATTCCTCCATTGACAAAAGTGTTCTTGACATCACGTTTAAGCAGCTTCAAATTCCTTAGAGCTACTACAATAAGCAAGGTCCTAATGGTATTCATTATTGCAATTGGTGAAAAAGGATCTCCATAGTCTATGAACTGTGTTTGCAAAGCTTACTTTTCTCTACTCGATTAGAATTTTCTAAAACTTTTTTAACCACATATACTAGAGACTAAGAGCTTTCCAATGAGTCAAAGAACACTCAATTTGGATAAGTACACAAGGAGATATGACCTCTGCAAGTTTGAGGTTTAATGGAGACCTTCAGCAGGGGTGAAACTAGAGAACATACACTACTTGCAGAGAGTACTGCTCTCAGCTCACTAATTCAATGATTATGAAAATTTACCGGAAGAAGGTAGACAGTAAGAGCTTTCAAATGAGCTAACAAAAATGTAATTTGGATATATAAGGATGGAGATACAAGCTTTGGAATCTTTGCATAAAAAAACTACAGCAGCATAGAGATACACATATGCCTCTCTTGGACTTCCCACAAGATCACGACTTTTCTCCTCTTTTTATAGCATGGGAAACTAATCTAAAACCTTCCTAATACATCTAAATTGGTGGTAGACACTTGGGTGGAGGTATTACATGACTCAAGTGCTTAAATAAGCAAAGTATTGATGGACTTTGAGAACTAGCCACATCGACCTTCCACTAGGACACCACTGCAGCTCCCTTGTGACTCACTAATTTGACTCACCATGTTCTAGAACTCACGTGGTATTTTTGCTATCTTTTATGAATAATATGAGCCTTCTTGAAGTATTTGAAGACTTCCCAAAGGTATCTATATAATTTGAAACTTGTACCCTACATAAAACAAATGTTCGCAACATTCTCCCCCTCAAGTTTCAAAGGGTATTTCCTTCATGCCAAGAATATAGTTGAATCTTTGAAGCTTTGGTCCATCCAAGGATTTGGTGAAGATATCTGCAACTTGATCCTTTGTTCCCACAAAAGAAACTTGTACTTCATTGTTTATGGCCTTCTCTCGAACATAATGATAGTGAACCTCTATATGCTTTGTTCTAGCATGAAAGATAGGATTTGAGGTCATATGAATGCTGCTCAAGTTATCCCCATATATTAGTGGTACATCAACCTGCACATTCAAGTCATGAAACAACTTTTTAAACCACATAAACTCAGTAGTAGCCAATGCTAAACCTCTATACTCAGCCTCTGTAGAAGATAAAGCAACTGTAGGCTGTTTCTTTGAACTCCATGTTAATGTTTTGTTTCTTGCTATTACCACATATCCACTTGTGGATCTTCTGTCATCTTTGCTTCCAGCCCAATCTGCATCACTAAAGACTTTAAGAGTTAGATCAGCATCATGACTATAAAATAATCCTTCGTTCATGGTACCTTTCAAATACCTAAGCACTCTTTTTCACTGCATGCATATGAGGTACTCTAGGTTCATGCATAAACTGTGACAATACTCCCACTGCATAGCATATATCGGGTCTAGTTTTTGTTGCATAAATCAAAGATCCTACCATGGATCTATATGCATTCATATCATGCAACTCATCACCTTCCTTTGCACTCAACTTTACATTACATTCCATTGGAGTAGAAACAAATTTACATTTCTGCATACCAAACCTTTTCAGCATATCACATATATACTTTCTCTGTATCAACCACATACCTTCATTGCCATACACAATTTCAATCCCAAGAAAGTATCTAAGCAAACCAAGATCTGAAATTTTAAATTCCTTTCCCAAATTACCTTTTATCTCATCAATTGCTTTTGCATCATTCCCTGTAATCAACAAGTCATCCACAATAAATGCATACATAGACACACATGTCATCTACATGTTTTACATAAAGTGAAGGATCAGCATGACTCGCTCTGTATCCTTGCAGCATAAGATACTTTACCAACCTTGCATTCTATGCCCTTGGTGCCTGTTTAAGACCATACAATGCCTTCTTTAACCTGCATACATGATTAGGACATTTTGCATCCACATAACCATCTGGTTGTGACATATACACTTCTTCATTTAACTCACCATTAAGAAAGGCATTCTTTATATCGAGTTGATATATATTCCACCTTTTACTTGCAGGTAAAGTCAACAAAGTTCTCACCGTTGCCATGTTTGCTACTGGACTAAATGTTTCTTCATAGTCCAATCCTTGAGTTTGATTATATCCTTTTGCTACAAGTCTAGCCTTATATCTTGACACACTACCATCACTATTTCTTTTAATCTTAAAAACCCACTTGCAACCAATTACCTTTTGTTTTGGTGTCTTTGGAACTAAATTCCAAGTCTTGTTATCCTGTAGTGGTTCCATTTCTTCTCTCATTGCTTTCTCCCACTTTTCATCTCCTTTCGCCTCATCATAACATGAGGGTTCATTTTCCTACTCAACTTTTGTCATAAAAGCATAATGAGTATTCATGAAAGATTCATATGTATACCTTTGAGGTTGCTTACTCACTCTTGAAGTTCTTCTTACCTCTAATGTTGATGCTCTTCCTTTCTTATTAGGAACCTTTGATGATTCTCCATACTCACATACATCACTAATTTCCTCTCCTTCATCATTAACTTCAACAAGTTTGAGTTTACCTTTACTTTTAACACTTGGAGGTGACTCTTGCCTTAATCTTCCATTGAAATCTAGCTCGCTTTCTTCGTCCAAACCACTTTTCTCATCACTTAAACTTCTTGTGGGCTGAGGTAAGCACTCATCTCCTTCACCTGTATCTTCTTCATCTCCATTTATGACCTGCAAACTTTTCTTATCTACATACCATGAAAGTGATTCATCAAAATTTACATCTCTTGAAACAACCACCTTATTGGTATGAGGATTATAACATCTATATCCTCTTTGAGTATCTGCATAACCAATAAATATACACTTTTTTGATTTCACATCAAGTTTTGATCTCACTTCACTAGGTACATGTACATAACATACACAACCAAATACTTGCAAATGACTTCCACTTGGTTTCCTTCCATGCCATACCTCATATGGTGTCAGAACTCCAGCAGTAGGTACTCTATTCATAATGTACACACTTGTGCTAACAGCTTCAGCCCAAAAAGAATTAGGCAAACACATATCATTTAGCATGCTTCTAGATTCTTCTGCTATGATTTTGTTTCTTCTTTCCGCGACTCCATTTTGTTGTGGAGTATACCTGCATGTAACTTCTCTTTTGATACCTTCATCATACAAAAAATCAGTAAAAGCTTGAGAGAAATACTCTCCCCCTCCATCGGATCTTAGCTTCTTAACATATCTTCCTGTTTACTTCTCGACAAATGATTTAAAATTTTTGAAACAATCAAAGACTTCACTCTTATGTTTAATGAAATACACAAATGTCATTCTACTATGATCATCAATGAATGATACATAGTACTTATTACCAGCCAAGGATGCCTCTTTAGTAGGACCCCATACGTCTGTGTGTATAAGATCTAGCAATCCACTACTTACATAGCTTGAATGCTTGAAAGGCTGTCTTCTCTGCTTACCCATTTGACATGCTTCACAAAGATGCACCATATGTTGCTTAGTAAGATCAGGTAATCCGTCAACAATCCTCTTCTTTGATAGCTCCTTTAACCTGTGTACATTCATGTGTCCAATCCTTTTGTGCCATAGATCAAGCTCTGCTATTCAATGCTCACTATTGCAATTCATCTTAGTTTCTACATTCATCATAAGAAGAGAATCATAATCTTCACTTTTACCTTCAACTGCATAATTTCCTTGTTGTTTACCTCTTCTTGAATAGCCTCCTCTTCGATTACCACCTTGATTATTTTCATTTTGATAGCAATCTTTGGCATAGTGTCCATACCTTCCACATATGTAGCAATTGTTGTTATCTTCACTCCTTTGTCTTTGATTGTTGTTGCCTCTCGTACCTCTAGCGCTTGAACTTCCTCTTCCTCTTGTGTTGAAGAAGCCACTTGAAGTCCCTTGATCATCGCTCCTTCTTCCTCGACCTCTATTTGAGCCTCTTCTTCCTCTGTTTCCACCTCTTGATGATCCTACATAAAGAGCTTGTCCTTGAGATCCTTTTTGATTTGAAGTAGAGCCATTTAGATTCATTTCCTCCGTGACCATAAGAGCAACCAATTGATCAAAGTCTGGTAATTCTCCTCTAACATAAACTGAAGTAATGAATGGTTTCCATCTCTCATCATCCTTGAGTCGGTTGAGAGTATGTGCATTCAAGTCGTCATCCTCCACATGTGCTTGAATTGATCCTAGTTGATCTGCAATCTCTTTAACCTTCAACAAGTAATCATTGACCTATGTCCTTGTATCTTTCTTAATGTTATTCAACTCATTTTTGAGTTGAATCTTCCTTGCTCTTGTACCTATAGCATACAACCTTTCCAATGCAAGCCAAACATCTCTACTTGTGTCTAGATCTTGTATGTGTCCTACCATTGAATCTTGAATATTTTGTGATAAAATGAATATAACCCTTTTGTCTCTTTCATTCCAAAGTCTAAACTCCCTCAATTGATGCTGATTTAGATCCTCTGGTAATATAGGTTTGATATCCGTTCCATCAATCAAACCATACAAGCCTCTACCTTGCAAGTATGTTGTGATTCTAAATCGCCATGCTTGATAGTTGTTCTTATCAAGCTTCTCTATTTGTGCATGTTGATCGCCCATTGTGTAAAATACTAAACTTCCTCCTTTAACCCTCCTTTTGGATATATGTGATAAGAAGAAGTATGAGATTTACCTTTGTAATAAAGTCGATGCACCTTTCTTTGCTTGGATGTTGCTTGAGATGCTTCCTTGCTATCTCCTTCTACCTTTGTGTAGTGTCGATGATGAACCGCTACTCCAATAGCTTCAAATTCTTCATCAAGGTATTATAACCTTCTCCAAGCTTCAATTACAAGCTCTGATACCAATTTTGGAGTTTATTGACCTCCAAAATATAGCAGGAAGTAGGTGGAACCCCCTAGGAACAAGTTGACCTTCTCACAAACTTCATCATAGAAAACAAGTCATGCTTGCAGAGCTTACTATTCTCTAGTCAATTAGAATTTTCTAAAACTATTTTAACCACATATACTAGAGACCAAGAGCTTTCCAATGAGCCAAAGAACACTCAGTTTGGATACGTACACAAGGAGATATGACCTCTGGAAGTTTGAGGTTTAATGGAGACCTTCAACAGGGATGAAACCAGAGAACATACACTACTTGCAGAGAGTACTGCTCTCAGCTCCCTAATCTAATGATTATGCAAATTTCCAAGACAAAATTAGACAGTAAGAGCTTTCAAATGAGCTATCAAACATGTAATTTGGATATCTAATGATGGAGATACAAGCTCTGCAATCTCTGCATAAAAAAACTACAGCAGCATAGAGATACACATATGCCTCTCTTGAACTTCCCA